>VYZW01033937.1:130934-166375 GCA_013401315.1 Balaeniceps rex
AGTGGGAGTAAGTTTGAGAAGTTTAAGTTATATGTAAACCAGTAATAGTGAGAAAATAATTCATAAATGTTATGAGCTCTGTTCTCTTGCAAGATATGGCTAACCCAAGGGTTTATCCACGTGGTGGGATTAATCAGCATTTTCGTATGAAAATAGTTTCTCTGCCATAGCAATACCAATCAGTTTGCTTGTGCTATAGGAAAGCGAAATAAATCATGTCTTTGAGGACCTCTGTTAAATACTCAAATTACTTAACACGAAGACTTGCATAAAGTACGATGTATGTATGCATACTTGATAGATACACAGCTATATCTCTGTGTATTTACTTATGTTCAGGACATAATTTTACATGTGCTTGCATATATACGTTTATATTCCAGCTTAACTCAGAGATAATTGTACTTCTGTAATGCCTAAGAATGATGGGGATACTAATAAGGAGTTTCATGTTTAACTTTGTTTCCGTGCTACTATCGATTTATGTTGTACATGTAATTGCAAAGCACAGTTACTTATTTATGTTTTAACTGTGACTTTCACTTTAAACTGGTCATCAGCAGTCTGTGCAGGAAACCAGTACTTAACGTATAGGCTAAGATGAGTAGGTTGGTTGGTCTGCTTTTGCTTGAGTCTAAAAGCTGAGGGCTGAATCTTTGGAGTCCCAAGAACCACTGTCATATGTAGCAGTCTAGATTTTGATGATGTGCTCGATCAACCTTGCAGCCAGGGAGAAGAACAAGAATGCATGGAATAAAACTACCTCAATATAGTACACTGCTGTTTTGCGCGTATGAATGAGACGCTTCTTTGTACATTGATAGCGCATGCATGGCCAGACGCCTTCATAGCTCAGTTCAGCGTGAGGTTAGGTTCCATTGATCTTGGGTCCAGAACAAATGCAGTCTGACGTTTTTGTATTTCAGGCATCTAGGTCTGGCCTGGTTTTGTTTTTATGTGGGTGATCTTAACACTTGAACAAGTTGGATGAAGGTGGCTGGATGGATCTCTCTGTTGATTGGCCTGTATAGGAATTTTGCTTTCCAATTAGGTATTTTGCAGTTATTTTCAACACCAAGAGTAATTTTGGTAGTGCTGTTCTTACTTTGAAGTTGTGAAACTTCTGGTGACTAAGTAAACATTTTTTTTTCCTCTCCTTTGTTTTCTTGCAGCCAACTGGGTACATGGAAAACTCCATTTCCTACAGTGCTATTGAAGATGTTCAACTGCTCTCCTGGGAGAATGCCCCTAAGTACTGTTTACAGCTCACAATCCCAGGGGGTACTGTCTTACTGCAGGTACAGTAAACACAGAAATACAATTTTCTTTCTCTCTTACTATGAATCTTCTTTAACTTCCGTTTGCTATGCATGAATACTTAATTAGGTGGACTCAGGAAAGTAGAGAGCTTGGTGCTGTCAAATTATCTGACCACCAGAAAATTTGCTCAGGGTGATAGCTCTGAAACTCTTCATGTTGTTTGACAGTCAGAATGAAAATTTTGGGCCACAGTGATTAAATCTTTTGCTGATTTTGCGCATCAAAATAGCGCTCTGTGGAAAGGCACATTGATGCAGGCCTGGAACAATTGTATGTTTACATATAGTCCTATTCCTGCATGAAACAAGTTAAAGTTTCATCCTTCAATTCATACAGGAAACCCATAACTTGCACTGGAACTGGCAGGTATTTTTTTTTTAAAAGGTATTTGACCTTCACTGGAAGATTTCAGTATATTTGTGTGGATATCTACATATGCTAGTTCTCTTAAGTAGTGTTTTCAAACAGAAGACACTGTGTTTATGTTATTCCAGATTTCTTCATCCACTTGTGAGGCTTTATAGGACTCCTTAGGTCATTGCAATTTTTAGTGACAGAAAAGCACTCGACAGCACTGAGCTTTGGAACTACTTTAGAGTAGGAAAAGAAAAGCAACTGAAAACCCAGTTGCTTGGCCCCCGAAGAACTTTGAACAGTGATAACTTGAAAAAGACTGAATTGACTCCAATTTAACTCTTACCATAGTTCTCAACATTGTTTCAAAGACAATTTGTTACCTGTTACCCTTTGGGAATTTACTTTTTCAGTTGAATATACGGCCATGACTACTGTGTATACACATTTCCGGCAGGTAGGACTGTAAACAGAGTGGGTGAGCAATTTCTGCAGAAAATATGAAGAAAAGATCTGCTTAAACTGTGGATAACTCATGAAAAATTAAAAAGGATATTTTTTCTTGAAAAAGTATGAGCAACTTCAAAGGATTGATCATAATAGAGCTTGTGTTTGGGTGTGTACACACGCAGACACACACTTTTTAACTGTACCACTTTTGTACAAAATGTGGTCCAGTAGATAAAAAGATGGAAACGTACTGAATGATACACTAATGACTGTGCTGACCATGTCTGCTGGATCATTTGTCCATGAGAATCATGGTACGCAGTGCACTGATGCATGGTGCACAGTCCAGCATTTACAATAGAATAGAATAGACTATTTCACTTGGAAGGGACCTACAGCGATCATCTAGTCCAACTGCCTGACCAATTCGGGGCTGACCAAAAGTTAAAGTATGTTGTTAAGGGCATTGTCCAAATGCCTTTTAAACACTGACAAGCTTGGGGCATCGACCACCTCTTTAGGAAGCCTGTTCCAGTGTTTGACCACCCTTTTGGTAAAGAAATGCTTCCTAATGTCCAGCCTAAACCTCCCCTGGCGCAGCTTGGAACCATTCCCATGCGTCCTATCACTGGATACCAGGGAGAAGAGCTCAGCACCTCCCTCTCCACTTCCCCTACTCAGGAGGCCGTGGAGAGCAATGAGGTCACCCCTAGTTTCTCCAAAGTAGACAAACCCAAAGTCCTTAGCCACTCCTTATAGAGCATTCCTTCCAGAACGAATTTCATTATTTCTTGGTGGCGAATTTTTTGCTGAATCCCCTGTGGGTCCGTAAAGTATGTGGCACCATCTGTATCCAGGGAGGGTTTAGTCAAAGCTCTTCTGAAACGGCTCTAGCTGCATATGATGAGAAAAATAACCCGAGTGGTATCATTCAGTAACCCAAGGCTAGGTGCCAAACTAGTCCATATTTTCCGTACTGTAGACTTCTGCAGAGATGTGGAACAGCAAAATTGACTCTTGAATTGGGAAGCCGATATGACTAACACTAGGTCATGCTAATACTAGGTCCAAGTAGGTCCAGCTCTCCTTTGCATTCATTGCAGACAGGCTGACAGGTCTGTCCGTATGCAGAGCTGTTTACTAGCAGGTCAGAGAACACAGTACTTGATTTCAACCCTTCACATGGTTCCTGTGCTTGGGGTTTGGGGTGGTTTTGGAATGTCATAAAAATATCATGAGGTTTTGATGATTTTCAACATAGCAAATACACTTTCACTCTGAAATGGTTAGAGGTGTACATGGAAACGTTCATGGCCACATCCTTTGTTGAGTACATTTCTGGAGCTCCCTTTCATTTACTTCACTGGTGTAATCCTGGGGTTTTGCAGTCCTGTAAAAGGGGGCTGCAGCCCTTCGCCGATTTTAATCGGAAAACGGTGCAGCTAAGTAAGTTTGGGATGACCTGAGAACATCTAACTTTGTCAACTCTTCTGGTGCATAGGTGGCATTTGTGTGTCTTTTCACATGTCCTTGAAGCACAGGCATGTGTCCATTGCACACAAAGCATACGTACATGCCTCTGCTCAGTGTCTAGCAAATTTCTGTGGCTCAAAATGACTTGCTGATTTTAGGTGTTACTGGGGAGTGTAGGGAGTCTGAATTTCAGACAGGCAGGCTGCTGCAAGTCCACCTAAGTCCCAGTTCTGTGGTTTGAAAAGCCTCTGCTGTACGTGACATTGGGGAAGGCAGGAAGATGAGCCATGGTTTCCCAACAGCTTAAGGTCCTCATTATTGACGAAACCTTCCTTGCCTAATCCATTAATTGAACTAATTAGAAAGAAACTAATTTCTCAAGTTGGATGATTTTGATTTTTTTCTTGTGATAATTTTGACTCTGTTTTTTCCATAAATTTCCTTAGTGGTGCTAGCATTTCTGTTTATATCTGTTTCAACAGCTAGAACAGTTACATCTGCCTTTCCAAATTCTGTTTCAAAGTCTTTATTCTATAGTTTATGGTAGCTGCTTTTATGGGCCTGCTTAATAGGAAACAAGATAAAGTTTGAACCCACAGCTCCCTGCTGAGTTTAAAGGAAATTTGTAGGGCGTGCAGACTTTAATCTGGAGCAGCCTGCCATTTGTTTCTTTAAAAAAACCCCAACAACCAAACACACAAATAATTAAGTTTGTGAGAAAGTAACATCTTAGCATGAATGCTTTGGTATTTTCTTCAGAAAGATCGATGTCTTTATGTAACCTCATAGGAACTGATAAAGAAGTGGAGTGAGCTGGGCTTCTGTTATGTTTATTGCTGACTGGCTGAGCAGACTGGATCAGATTACATTACAACTCTATCGGAATTTCAACATAATTGAAAATACAAACTTTGAAAATGTTTTTAGTATGACTTGGTCCTTGGTAGCGTCTCAATTCATCAAATGTGGCCAGATCGGAGGGAGTATAAAAATAGATTTCCCTTATACAGCTGTAATGTGGATTCACAAATCCAAAACAGTACTAAAAGTTATGTTTATGTACTTCAGAAATCAAGATGCAAAAACTGGATTTATCAAATAGTTGAGTACAGTAGGAATTCTCTAGTATATGTGACAAAGTCTAAGTATCCAAAAGAAACCTTCACTGAGGTGCTGGGAAATGGAGAGAGAAATTAGCCCTTGCATACTTCAGTTATTTCCAGATTTCCAAGAGACTTTAATACATTTATGGGAAATGGGGACTTCTGATCTTTTATAAAATCATTCTGCCCTGCTAGTCTGAGCAGCAGCATGCTCTAGTGTAATTTCCAACTCTGGTATCAGGAAGTCTGTGATAGCGGAACAAGTCAAATTAGTCCAAAACATGTTCCAGTACTGTTTCTTCTGAAGTGCACCTTCGGTGACATCTGTGTTTTTTTGTTTGGGGTGGTTTTTTTTTTTTGAAGACTTGATTTATATGAGGTTTATATATAGAAAAATGTTTAAATGAGCTACCCTCCCCTGATTTATTTCACATTTGTGATGAATTTCAATTTTATATTTTGATATATGTTTTTGCACGTGCTGTATTGTAAATTCTTTAATACTATGGGATATTATTGACATGGTTTGACATGAAATGAAGCATTTTAGTAGTTCTGAATCACAGGCTTTCCTGATTTTTCATTCTGCGGAAAAATTTAAAATTCCAACTTCTGCTTCACTGATTTGAAGCAGAAGCAAATTTCGGACAACTGACATTTCCGTCAGATGAAAATTCATTTCCAGGGATCCTTGTGGGAGGATGTCAGCATGTGGTGTTAGAGCATCCTTCGTGCATTTCTCTGTTAGGCATGACAAATGCCACAAGGGAGTCCGAGTCCACGTTCAAGTTCTCATCCCCCCTGTCTGCTGTCACCAAGGTCTATTTCTGGCTTATTACTGCACAGTAATGAGTCAGAGAAGGAAGAGTGCCATTACCTTTCCTTACATCATCCTGATGTCCTCCCATAGCAATACTGACCCATCCCAACCTATTTTAACACATGAAATCTGACAACCAGTGCCAGAGGTGATGCAGCTCCTGTTAGGAAATCGGATCACGACAACACTTAGGAAATCAGATCACAACAACAGGATGTGTCTACCTGGGTTTCAGAGGAGGATTTGGTTCTCAGGCAGCAAACAACTTAATCTGGGCTGGGATCGCATTGAAAAGTTGTCTTCGTGTGTGTGCTTCCCACTCAGTGTTTGTTGTATAAGCACAACTGTCTGAGCACAGGCATGTTTCACCGCCTGGCGTTTGGGGATTCTCATCGTCCCTTGTGGGAGTCTGTGGACAGTCAGGTTTCTAGACATGCTGGTGGCTTGTGCTTTCTTTCCTCCTAAATGATGTGGTCCCTGGTCCTTCTGATGAGCAGCAATCGGTTCTCACAGATTTTTTTTGTTTGTTTGTTTTTTTTCTTTCCTACAATTGGGATAGCAGGTGTGAAAGAAGGTGTTGCTGAAGGTGGCTCGTAGGCCACAAGCTCTCTAGGCCAGGAAATAGGAGCTAAATTTAGCCTTTGAAGAAGTGTGAGCTCTTTAGTATCAGTAATAGCTGGGCCTCCTTGAGCTGGGCTAAACTTCAGCTCTTCTGCTTTCCGTTTGTAAAGCACAATGTGCCGTTACGGTATTGTGTGGATGATTATGAAGAGGACGCTGCTATTGATACTGAAATAACTGGAATAACCTTTTGAAAGAGACTGCAAACAACTTGGAGTATAATTTCACAAGCTGCTTAGCACCAAATGTAGAAAGAGTCCCAGGAAAAAGGCTTTGGTGTTTCAGTCATGACAGTACTGCTTGCTTTCCCATGGTGTCCTTTCTTTCGGATGGGTCCTAAATGCCTTAAAGCCGCCACTTCCATCCCTACCGCTAGTGTTGTTTTATTCATTTCTTGGCAATCAAGGGTAATCAGAAGGAAAAACAAACAGAACAGGAAGCCTTGACAGGCACAACAGTCGCACGTTCAGCTCGGTGCTTAAGCACACTCTTTTTGCCAGGGAGTCCCCATGGTAAATGTTTTCGTAACATTTTATTTTAGTCTCCTCAGAGAACCTGGCTTTTGTTTTAAGCGTTAGTCCAGCCAACGTTGCTGGAGTGGAGAGGTCATGCAAGGACCAGTATCCAGCAGAGACGGGGAATATTCTCAGGAGGAAAAGAGCATTTCTGGCAATTACCAGCAACTCTGTACCTTGAGTTAAGCCCGAAGAGTGGCAGGTTTCGCTTGCAGGCCTGCCCGTGTGGTGGAGGCGCAGCGCTGGGGTGTGCATCAGCAGCGTACAGGTTTTGTACAGTCTGCGTGAGGCAGCAGTGTGCGTGCCATGGGGGTTCGGCTTCCTGCGGCCCTGAGCCGCTCTGCTCCGCTGTTCCTGTGGCTGATAATAAATTGGTGCAGAGGAGCCTGCAATATTTTACGAGTCCCAGTAATGAATATCAGCTGGAGGAAAGCATAGCAAAACCCCATCCTGCTGACCAGAGAGCAACCGAGAGAGAGAAAGAGAAACATGGAATAAAACAAGGAAGAATTAAAAACAGTATCTGGATCATCAAATCCCACTTATTGCCATATCTTTTCAGATGGCAAAACCCCCTAGGAGGGTATGTATGAGGGATGCTGTTGTAAGGAAAAATCTGGGAACTTTTGCTACGTGGACAAGCCTGTTCTTGTATTCTTCTGAGTAATGCATATGCCAGTAAAAAGGGATGCCGTAGTGCGAACTTACGTTAAAAGAACTTGGTAGCATGACATGTGCAGTGTGGTGACAAATTTGTTGCTGTAGACATGTTGGTGGAGCTGTGAGTATTTATGTTAGCTAAAGGTCTTCACCATCATTTCTGGAGTGGTTGGTTTCTTGAAGAGTTTCAGGTGTTCTGTTTCTCAGCAGCACACAGGTTCCTATTTTGTCTCCTCCTTGCCTGGGTAGAAATTACTGCAGGGGCCGTAACGCTGGCATGAAACAAGTGTTCAGTTTCCTATTTTTGTGAGCAAAAAGAAAACCTGCTTTTAAAAAGTTCACTGCTTTTTAATGAAAAAGTGTATTCCTACTCATTGACTAATAAATGAAGTAGTTTGGATGCAGAGAAAAATACTTCCCTTTTTGAGCAGAGATGTAAATTTACTCATGTTGACCAAATCTCTGTATATGCAGACATTTAATCGCTTGCACAGTTTTCCTCCTGTGAGCAGTCTTTTTGAAGCTGATGAAATTAATCCTATGAGTAAAGATGGCACTGCAGCTGATCCCAGGTGGCTTTTCCTCTCTGACTGAACATTTACACCCCAAAAATCAGAATATAAAATCCTTCCGAACACAGTTCCAGGATCAACTCATCTTAAAAAAAAGTACTGCCTATAGCAGGCGTTCTTAAATTAGATATTCTTCTCCGTCATTGGAATAATAATAAATAAGCTACAAGTAGTTTGAGTCTTCTTGTACATTCTAAGAATTCTACTGTCACACTTTCCTGTTTTCTAAAGTACTTTTCTACTATGTTGTGGTTGTGCAAAAACAACAGGAGGCCTTGATTCTGCAAGAAGCTCCGATCAGTTAGACTGTGCCACCCACAACCCTGCTAAAGGCATTGCATTTGAGAACAAAATTCTTAGCGGAACTGGTGCCTAAACATACCAAACACACAGGGGGCCCAAACTATTATTTTACATAGGTAGGTTAGAAAATCTCCATTGTACTTCATTCCTATCTCATTGACTTTTTGTAACAACAGCAGGCAAAATGTTTCCAGATTGAATTTTTTTTTTTTTAAGTTGGAAGGGTAGCTGTAAGATCAGGGGTGTAGAACTGGACCTACCATGTGGGGAAGGCTGAAAGTAAGAAAAACTTTCCCTGTGCAGTCAGAATGCCTAAGGAAAGCCTGTTTTAAAGTCTTTTGTGTTTCATTTTCTCCTCTTTATTGTACCCTAGAGCTGGATAAATATAGTAGGTTATGCCCGCAGCTGGAGTGCAAAAATGTAGGTGTCGGTTCCCTGGAAGTGATGACTTCAGTGCGGAACTGCTGGGCTCCAGGAATGCACATCAGATAAAACTGTAAATGTGTGTGTGCAGCCCCTATAAATGAATTGTTGTTCTCTCCACTGCTTTACATTTTGGTGCTCATTGCTCCAAACTTCAGAAATTTTATGCACGATAACCTGCATGCTTGAGTAAGTCAGTGTGTGCAGAGGTGGCCATCGGCTGGACAGCTGTCTGGATGAGTACTGACAAGAGCCTGATGGCTTCTCTGTCATCCCGGCATGCTATGGAGCTCCCAGTTCTTTTGGTAAGAAAGAAATATTCCCTGTAGTCCCTTTCTCAGTGTAAGCCTGAGAAAGAGGAGGGAGGAGCAAGGGATGCTGTGTAAGAGCGAGCTCTTTGTTGTCCTCTGCAAAAGATCCAGCGTTTCCTGCACATCACTGTGGCTTTGCAGCTTGCTGGAGTCAGGCAGGCGGAAGGGTGCGCTGGAAGGATTAGCCTCTGCTGCCTGGGAGAAGTGGGGAATGCCGCTGTCAGACAGCTCCATCCAGATAACGGTGGCTGGGTTAAATGCATTCAGTCTATCTGCATTGAACACTGTGGAAAGAGCGCCAGTGAAATGACCGTTGACTTTCCAAGTTCCTCTTACCATTGAGTCCTGGTCATTAATAGAAGTGTGTGGATTCCCTAAAGGTTTGTTTTTCCACTTTTCTGTTCACTTTGTGTTCTTAGTCTTTGTTTTCCTTGGAAGTGGTCTCGAACGACAATCCGAGCTCTGAGGGTTTCTAGCTTTAGAGTGGTTCAAACTCCTAACCTAGATCCAGATGAAAGTTTTCTTGATCACTTCTCTACAATAGCTAACACTACGTAGTGCTTGGTCCCACACTTGGAACGTGCCACTTCGCTAATTTTACTTTTTAAATGCTTTTTGTGTATTGCTGCTGTCAAGTTAAACAAGTCTTTCCTCTGCTGGTTTAGGTTTTGCCTTTTATAGCATTCTTTCTTTGTTTTCTCCTCCAGTATTTGCAGTCCACTTGTGTCTCTACCTCTGCCTGATGCTGTTGTCCTCATTAATAGTTTCTGTCATCGAGTTTATGTAAGGCTCCAGTCGGTTGCACAGTCTATCTATACATAGTGTTTTTTAATTATTTGTAGTGATCTTACAATCTGTAGCTACTGACATCCCAAAAGTAAGAGAATAATTAACTGTTCCTATTTAGGGCTTTAGCATTTGCTCTTACTTTAGACTTCAGTGCATTTTTGATTCACGTCATGTAACGGTCAGACCAGGGACTAAAACAGGTTGACATTTTGCCTGTTTGAGAGAAGTACTTCATCTCCCTAGAATATTTTGGATTTTATCGATTTAAATAACAGTATCTTAGTTTGCGTAGCTCCTGTATACTCAATCTGCATATGTTTTTTTTAAGGAAGTAATGGATGTATATCTTGCAATATTATTGGTGCTATTGCTTAGTATACATAGAATCATAGAATCATTAAGGTTGGAAAAGACCTCTAAGATCATCTAGTCCAACCATCAACCCAACACCACCATGCCTACTATACCATGTCCCGAAGTGCATGCTCAAGCCTACAAAAACTTTCAGTTTTACTTTTGCTTTGAAGGGCTTTGATGCCAGCATTTGAAATGAAGGGGTTTTTTTCCTCTCCCTGAAACAGTTTCCTCCTTTAAAAAAAAAAGAAAAAGAAAAAAGGTTCAATAAAAGGTTCAATTTAAAATTGAACCTTTCAAAGAAATCTGGTGGGTTTTTAAAGCATTTTGTCTGGACAAAGATAAGAAATATCTAAGCATATTTACTTAATGCCTTTTTAATTATGTTAAAAATGTTCTTCAGGCTTTTTGTGGCAAATTATTTTTGACCTTTTTATTATATTAAAATATAGTATAAAGTATATTGTAGTGAAATTCAATTCCACAACATACAGAGGCAAAAGGTCTCTCATATGTTATAATGCACACATATACATAAAATAATGTGTAAATAACAGGAAGAAAATCATTAAATATTGGCAAACCAAAATATCCTGAAGATCTGCACTCTAAATGTTTTTACAATTTTTCATTGCATGCAAAGGAAAAAAAAAGAAAAAGAAAAAAAGAAAAGGAAATTATGGGTTTTGTTTCCATTTGTAGCAAATTCATATTCTGATATGTCGGCATTCTTCATGAAGTGGAAAGTTTGTTTTTGATAAACTCTGTGGTCAGCCAAGATTATTTATGATAGATTTATTCTGCTTTATTGTCTAGAGGTCTACTGGAGGAGTAATTGATTCTCATTAATATATAAATAAATAAATAATATGTAATATGTATATAAAAGAGCATTACTCCATTTAATTCAGAGAAATCGGTCCAAATGTATGTCACTGAGACATCGGTGTCTGACCTTGAGATTAAACACAGTTTTGATAACCATGCAACGATTTTACTTCTAGTATTCTTGCCATTATCAGTGAACTGAACCAGTGTCAGGAAATAAAATTCATTTTGCGGTGTGGATTTTGAATACTTACCTGAAAAGGTGTGGGGGAGTGAAATTTGTTGAAGGATGCTTTAATTTGCAAGAAGTATGTGGTTTTTAGCTGGTGAAGAGCCTCACTTCCCCCCGCCCCCCATGGATTTATGGGCTATCCTGTAATTTTTACTGATTGTGTAAAACATTTTGAATTGTAAGTAAAAATTGCCCATTGGCAGCGATGAGATAGAGTTGGAAAAGCCAAAGGGCATCTCTACCCACTCAAATATTTCAAACTTATGTCACCTTGTTAAGGCATGCATATTTACGTCACTGCAGATGCTTTTATATTTTTTGATACCGAGCCTTTTGACCTTTGGGAGTGTTGAACTATTCCTTCATTGGCTACGAATGTGGCTTCACACTGAGAATTCCTGGCAGCTCTGCTTAATACAGACAAAAACGGGTGATCACTGGGAGTGATTATTGCAACATTTATGCCATTGCTGCAAACAGTCTGTGCATGTATCTGCATGTCTGTGTGTTACGCTTTTCACTCTGTTATAATATCGCTGAAAGAGCTAAGAAGTTACTTGAATCGCTTTGGGGCCAGCTGAGGAACAGGACAAGAAGGGAAACTAGAGTATGGAAAAAACCCACCCCTCCTAGTAAAATGTCAACCTGTCTTCTTACTCTGCTGCCGATGATTAATAGCAAAGGCAAATGTCCTACAGACATTAAAGATCTGACCAAAACCTGATTGAAATCAGGGAGGATTTTTCACAGTCTTTGGGTTGGACACAGTTTCATAGGAGGTTAATGTTTCGTAAGGGTTTGGTTCAGTATTTTACATTTGCAGCAAGGTCTTTGTGTCACTGCCTTCTGTGAAAATAAACTGGTTATAACGTAAAGTTGTAGCTTTGAGCAAAGAGTTTCCCTCGCTCTGATGAGGCTGGGGGTGAAGTTAGCCAGGGTCATGAAGTTCAGAAGAATATGGTGGGTGCAGCCTTATTAGTTTTAGGGCACACATGGGTCATTTGCTTAGTTTTGGCTGGGTGATCTGAAACACTGGTAGAAACTAACGATTCTCTTTGTAACTTTTGTTTATTGCAGGCTGCAAACAGTTACCTGAGGGATCAGTGGTTCCATTCTTTGCAGTGGAAGGTGAGTTCTGCACTTCACTGTCTTCCTTGTCTGCCTCTAAGAATACTTTTTAACATTCCTTCATTGTAAGAGCTCTGAGTGGATAAAGTCTTTTTCTTACAGAAACTAAATCAGAACATGTATGCAGTTTCAACTTATTCATACCATGAATGGACAAATTAACTTGTTACGTAGCCCAGCTTTATCAACATGCGATCGGCTTCAAAAAGTAGATAGCCAGTAAATTCACATTTAAACAGTATAGAGATTGGATGGTTTCGGTTTTCTACTACGAAGTGTATTATGTTACAGAACGACTACAGCCTAATCATGCGCTCTGGACTCTTGGGATACTTGGGGTTTTTGTTTGTTTGTTTTTTCTTTTTATGAGAAACTAGGGAGAAAGGGTGTCTTTTAGAGTTGCTTATTGTAAATAGCATCAATCTGTTGTGCATCAGTCTGTGTTTAGGATGATTTGGATTTAAAGGCAATTTCCATTTCAGAGGTCTTGAGCCCTTACTCAGTTTCAGTGGGAACAACGGACTGATTGCCCTGAGTAGGGGAAGTGGATCACAGTGACAACATTGTCTCTCAAAAGCAGCACATTCCTCATCGAAAACTGTAGCTGCTGACCTTTGGATGGAATCTGTATGGATCTTTGCAGCTGGAAACGAGTTTTGGCCAGATGCTGAATATGGTTGTCCTCTCTTGTCTTGCGGTGGGAAACACAAGCAGTAGTTTTTCAGGTCAGGACTTGTCTTCGCAGGGTTTCAGTGAAGTCAGCCAGGTTGGCTGTGTAGCTTATCAAGATTTCAGCCTGCTGGCAGCAACCACATGTGAAAATATAACGAAGTCCTCCCACCAAACTGGTTTTTTTGTAGGTGTGCTTGATAGTTGCAAAATAGTTGTGTGGCAAAACTACAGTATTGGTGTGCTTTGTATAGCCATCAGCATCTGGCAGAATCATATTCTGAGCGGATCCAGGTTCTTATCAGTAAGAGCCAAATGTTGATCTCCTTTTCCAGACCACTGGCATATTCTCCAGCCTGTTACCCTGATTGCCTAAATGAGCGTGGGACAGTAGTGCTGATAGCAGAAGGCTGGGCTGTGGTGTGGCACTTTATTTTGGCCTCTTGACAGTATCACTGACACAATGCCTAACCAGTCTTGCTTTCTTTGCAACTCCTGAGGATAACAAAGAGCTTAAAGCATGCAGAGACAGTATCTCCATGTGGCCGTTATTTTCCCTCCTGCTTTGGCAGACAAGGATGATCAGAGAAAGCATGGACAGAAATGATGATGGAGTTTCTTTTTCTACCTCTCCCCCAACCAGGATGGCTGTGGTACTAATGTGCTGGTGGATTGTGCCCACTTTGCTCCTGCAGTGAGGGGAAAATCGGGGTCAGAGGTGCAACTCTGGGAAAAAAAAAAGTACGGAGTGGTAGAGATGCAACCTGGCCCCCCCATCACCCACCCCATCAATTAAATTATGGGCGGTGGGGGGAAGCCTAGACAGAATGACCTGGCTTGCTCACATGCCTTTCGGTCATGGAGAGGGAGCTTTGCTCTGTGGGAGTTGTTTTTAAAGGAGTATTTCTTAAACTTTCCAGTGCTTCTGACCAAGCCTCTCATTTTGGGAAACTCTGAGTAATTTAACTTGTTGCAAAGTAGAATTTATTTTTGCTTCCTTGCTTCCCTCCCCACCCCCATTAAGTTAGTTTCTGAAAAACAAGGGAAACATTATCTTGATTTGAAAGACCTTCCCTTTACCAAGAATAGCAAGTAGCTTTTTCCCCATAAGAACGGTGACAGGGTTTAGTCACTGCCCAGGTACTTTACACTAACAAATTCCTCTTTGCTAAAATTGAGATAGTTTTGATGTTTTTTTTTCAGAGGAAGAGCACCTGATAACTTTCTGCTCTTTACTTTCGTTGATATTTGGCAGGTTTAAGTGAAATCACAACAGAACTAAGAGACAAGACAAGCGGTGTATCTATAAAGAGAGTGGAGGAGTGCAGTTATGTGGTCTACCCTAGTGAAGTTCATCACTTTACTAGCACCATAGCGTATGACTTTAAGAGCCAGGTGCCAAGGTTCATCTCACTCCATAATTTGTATGGTTTGATGATTAAGCAGGTAGTGAGGGAACCCACAAAAAAACAGGAAGCCTATTCTTCTGGAATGGGTCATTTACACAAAGCACCAGCTGGCAGAGAAATTGCCGCAGCTGTATTATAATTGGGTGGTTGTGCTGATGAATGATATATTTGTCCAGTGGTCTTACAAATAATAGGTCAAAACATTTCTGCGGGCATGTAGAACACAGATGCAAACTGGTGCAAACAGCTGAAGCAGTTATTCGGGGGAAAACATTCAACAGAGATGAGCTTGCTACTGTTTGTATGTGTGTGGTGGAAGCATTTAGGGGGTCCAGCTGAACCCAGAGCCCCACTGTACTAGGCACTAGATGTAGGTGGAGCAGGAGACCTTCACTTCCCCTGCCCTGCCCAAACAAGGCTGGAGGAACCCATTTTACAGGTGGCAAACTGATATTCTGAGAGTTTCCAGCAGTGGGGATTGCCCCCTCTTGATCTTAAAACAGGAATACTTAAATTACAGTTGTGGGAGCAGATTCATTTTCTGTCAGTGTCCTTCTGGCTCCTTCTCCTGTGCTTCAAGCCTTGGGAGTCAGATGCTGCATGTAATCTGAGCTACCTGGAAAATGTCTAGGTCCAGTGAATAGCTGTGGTGTTAAATATTTGGGGAAGCTCTTTAGGTTCAGGCACATACTGGTTATCCTTTGGTCTTGTAAGAAGGGGCTAAGGTCTGTGAGAGAGCTTTTATGTGGTGCAGTTTTAAGGATTAACATGCTGTGGGAATTGAATTTGCCAGCCAGCACCCTGGAAATAAGTTTTGTTCTAGAGACAAACATTGAAATAAATATCAATGATAATTTCTTTCTGTAGCCCAGAGAATAATAAAAGAGATGCTACAGATAAACAGAAATAAAAGAAAACCAAACACGTAATTATCCATGTTTTAGATCCAGCTCCAAGAGGTTTTATGTGTCATCCAACTAACTAGCTGTCAAGATGCTTACACAGCTTTTTCGATGTGACTTTCTCCTTGAATACTGTGCTCATTGAAGAGAGCATGGATGTAGGGACAGGCTGTTCCTGATGTAGTCATTTTCTCTTTGGGTTTTCCATTTCAAACCCTCCCACTAAGGGTTACTCATAATTCCTCATTTAATCTGGATATCAGTGTGTATCACAACTCCTAAAGGATTATTGGCCACCTCAGCCTATTTTTAGAAATCCTGATTTCCTTCGGGTTATAGCTAAGCCAAATGATCTTTGTCCAGAGAATAAACAGAACATGTTAACAACTGTCCAGATCCTCAAACATAAACAAATCATTAATCCATTGTGTAAGGAATGTTCTTTCAACCAGGGAGGTTGGATTGAAACCATGATATGTAATCTTTGGTATTTGGAAGCTGATAAATCATAACAGTGTATCAATAAAGATAACAACACTTTCTGTGAATATACAAAAGAGAATAACACATGCAGTTCATTGCCCTTTCTGGATCTAGATACAGTGGTAACCAACCACTTCTGTAGGGGATGAATACAGCTAAGCTTGGCTTTGAGGGGTACTGTGACTAGTAATTTTGGGACACACACAAAGAAGAAAATATGTACCCTTGGCATTTTCCCAGACAGCATCCATCTATTTTGTTGCTTGTTTATATCTTGCCATCTTTGGGCTACAGACTTTCTGTGTATTTGTATAGTGCTGAGCACATAGAGGTACCATCCTCTGTAGAAAATGTTGAGCCCTACTACACCACATGCTTAAAGTATTAGTCATTAAAAGACCAGCTTGACTAATTTAGTACCATGTTGCACTTAAATTAAAAAAGACACCAGTGAGGTCTTCTCCGGGGGTCTTCAGGTCTTCTCTTGTGATACGGAGTACAGGTATAGCTTTACATTTGTTGGGGGGAATATACCTAGAGGTTGCAGAGGGCATGCTGCATTTTTTAGCATGCTTGATAGTAAACTCTGAACACCGCCCTCATTGTGGGATGTGGGTTGCTTGTGTTTTCTAGCTAGCTGAATGATGCAGCAATGAAACACATCAGTTGACGGCCTTTGGGGGAATGTCCCAAATTGACACAATATGGAAAGAACAGACGTAGGTCTGCAGTAGAGCATGAAGCATGACTCAAGCTGAGTTTTGTGCGCCTCTGACCTGGATCTTCTCGAAAGGCTTGCCTATACCTTGCCTTTCCTACTGAATGCTATTAACCAGTCCCTCAACTGTTCCCTAACGAGTAGTGCTGCTTGGTTAGGGGTTTTACCCATCTGTTAACATAGACAGTGCAAATGTGTTAATTGTTGAATAGTTTAGGTTGGAAGGGACCTTTGAACATCATCTGGTCCTCTCCCCACCCACGCTGCCCTTTTCCTCACTCAGTGCAGGGTATACTTTGAAGTTGCACGAGGTTGCTGAGAGCCTCTACAGCTGTGTGGTCTCACAAGTACTGAGCAGAGGGGAGCAGTCACCTCCCTCCTCCTGCTGTCTGTGCTCGTGCTCGTGCAGCCCAGCATGCGTATGCTCCCCTGACTTGTAGTCAACAATCACATTACCTTTGTTTTAAAATTCATTTTCTACACAGACTCCATGTTTTGATTCCCATGAATTGGGAAACTGGAACAATGCTGTCATTTGGGATTTGCAAACATTTTTCATTGAATGCTAAAACAAGCAATGTTGGCCTTCATTCAAAAACTTCAATTTTGGAGTAATACTTCCCTGGTTCTCATAGGGATTGTTGTATCTGAGTCTTCAGGAAATAGATACTTCCATGCACAAGCAGCCCTATTAATTGCAAAGGGATTGACTGTCCTATAAAGTCATACTTGACCTGAATGGCGATACGCTCTCTGGTCTTTACTGTTGTCCAGGTTATGAATTCCTTGCCCATTAGTATCAAATATTTTTTATACAATAGCTGTGGGTGAGTATGTTTTTGTACTTAACGGTGAAAGTTCAGCGGGAGTTATTTTTCTGTGCTTTAAAACTGCAAAAAATTAAGTTCAGAGAAACTGTTCTCGAAAGTGTGGTAAAGCTTTCCTTGTGTAAAGCACCTTTACGGTTTTGTCACCATGGTAATGATTAAAAATAGTGCTGATACAGGAGTGGGGTTTATATAGAATTTAAATGATGACATTAAAGAAATTTATAGCCTTAAATCTCAGTAAATCATGCCTTAAAACTATGAGATCAGGAAAAAATCACATTGGTTATGGTTAAAAAGGCCCATGCCTGTCATTTGTATTTAATCACCTAATTTATGATCTGAGAGAGGAAGTTTTGATACCCTGTGACAATTCAATAGCCCTGTGCTGTACTGCACACTGAAAATATTATTCGAAGAGCTCAGCAGTTCTTCGAGTGGTCGTTCCTGGACTTCAGACCCTCTCTTTGGTGGTTACACAGGACATGCAACCGTAGTTGTCTTGGCTGTTTCTTTGCTTTCTGTAGCTGCAAACCTGAGGTATTTTCACAGAACACAGAAGTTCCCATTTTCTGGTATTTTGAGGTAAAACAATAATTATCAGACAAGCCAACAAAGGCTTTTTTTTTTCCTTTGTATTTTTTCTTTTTCCTTTTGTGTCTGTGTACGAGTCAATAATATGTTGATGGGAATGTAAGTTGTGGAATTAAGTTTTGCCTTTCAAAGCCTTGGGGTTTTGAAAGCATTGTGGGCTTTGACGACACACAAGTTTTGGAGGAGCAAGTTTCTTGCTTTGACGGATAAAAGGCAGGCCACAAGTTTTTGGTTGGTGATTTTACTCTTCCTGTGGAATGCATGGGTACCTGTTTGGGAGACCATGAACAGGTTTTTAAGATAGGCAGAGCCTCTCCCCTGCAGGACTGAGCATCCTGATGGAGTTTCAGACTGGACTTTATACTTCGTAGGGAACAGATGCAGGGTCCAAGTGGTGTGTTAATGGAGCTGCATTGCCAAGAAGAGAAGCTGGTACCAGTTAGAGCTTTCTAGTGAACATAGTGGGACTAAAAATATTTCTTGGCATTTTTTAGTTCCTGATACACCCTCTCATGGTTAGGTTGATGTTTGCTGCCAAGATTTGTTCTTCTTTTGTATTTAAAAGGTAACGTGAAATGCAGCTGTATCTGCCTGCGTGGGGCTCTCCAGTGACATCCCCTTGCTCTTCATGCAGTGATTGATAATACCGCCTGGTCGTTAGTCTGAACAACCTCATTGCAAATTCAGGAGCTACATCGTGGAAATCTTGTCATACTTACAGCCTTGTATTTCCATAATGTTTATTTTTTGTAGTTAAGTGTATTCTCCGTTACTACTTTTTTGGGGAGGAAGGGGGGTTCTTTTTTTTTTTTTTTTGGCTTAAGACATCTCCCTGAGTGCATGAAGTCCATTGGTTCCCTCATTTTCCCATGCGAGTCTAACAGTCTTAGGCCATCTGTTACCAGAAGTCACTTGAAAAATCTTGGCCTTGTTTTCTGTTTCTGAGATCTCAGTTTGCTGGAGGTAACTGCTGTCAGCAGCAGAAAGGCATTGATCTCGCTTTGGGAAGCGGAAATGAATAGATGAAAAACAGACAAGATGTTGACAGAACTGGATCTAGACAGAAAGTTTCATCTCTTATTTTTTTTATCAATCACTGGTGATGTTTTAAGAACTGGAACAGGTAGTGTGGTTAGGTTTTTTTAAGCATTTTGAACAAAATCACTCTCACTGCCTTTGCATTAGGAAAATACCTCACTCTCTGGGGGACATTGAAGCAGGTTCCTCCCATAAGGTACATCTGGAGCGGCGGCGGCTGATCACCGTCTGTGCTCTGCATTGGCTTAACATCAATCAGTTTAAATCTGGGAGCTGCATATCCGTGTCAGCACAGCACTTTGTCCAACCAAAAGAGGCTCTCGGCAACATGCTGAGATGCCAGCCTGGATCTGAGCTGCTGCTCTGAGCTGCTCTGCCCTCATCTAGCCATACGCACGCATGGTTTGTATACCCGTAGCTGCTTCCTGCATTGCCAAAACAGGCTTTTTTAAGGAGACACAACTCAAGCCAATTGATGGCCTAGTGGTGAAATCTGAGTAGAAACTAGATAGTTATTTTCTATCTTGCTTTAGCCAAGTCGGGACCAGCTCTAAATTTTCCCCTCTAGACTTGGATGCTATCCTATTCAAACTAATATTAGGTCTGAAGATAGAGGGGTGTCAAAAACAGCTGAATAAACAGGTCAGCTTGTTATTGTGTACTTAGGTCTCGGCTCTGAAGAGGAGTAAATACAATTGCTGGAGTATGTTGCTTCTCAGGAATGCTGAACTGCTGGCCAAGAAGGATCCTTGGTTTTTGTCCTGGCGAATTGCTCCTCCTCATTATTCCAGGGCTGACCTTATGACTAACGCTTTGCAATTCAGGACTTCCAGGTCATGGTGACCACTAGTTTCACCAAATTACAACTTCTCCTCTATAACTGTCATAATATAAAGCTGCACCAAAATTAGTGTCTCGTTCAGGTTCCTAGCTGCAGAAAATTCTGTTTTTAGGAGATCTCATGAAGGCAGGACAAGACTGGTAGTCTTTCCCAGGAGTGTAATTATCCTCCTCGCATGATGCATTGGGTGTGAAAGCCGAACTCTGGGAGCTGACACATGCTAAGTGCCTTGTTAAGCTGCTGTCTTGGGGCCCAATTCTGCATTATGGATGTTATGAGGACTCTCGGTGTCAGAAGACCAACGTGAGCCTGAAGGAGCAAAGGGGATCTAAGTGGTGGTTTAAATTTCTCTTTCCTTTCTTGTACAGTTTTGTCCTTATGTTTATTTCTTCCAATATAATTAGTGTGTTGAGTGCATCATAGTATACAAAATGTATTAGAGGATTAGAAAACTGCTGCTAATATCCACAAAAAACCCCAAAACAGTATGTTGCAAGTGTCACAGCCTATATCACCTGCCCTAGCTCTTGCTGTAAGTCACATGTCCAGCTTGTCTGTCACACCTCTTTGTCTTTTTTTCCCAGAATAGTGATTGTTTCAAAATTAGGAAAAAAAGTAACAGAAAACAACGCTAGTAGAAGTATGCCCTTCATTCCCCTGTCTTCATTCAGAAGCCATAGCATCACAGCTATTCACCATAGCCTGGTCTCTGGTGCTCTTTACTGTAGTATTTAAGATGGGAATACTAGATTAGGCTGGGTGACCAGGGGCAAGATCCATCAAGGACAACAGGGTTGTTGTGAGTGACTTATTTGCATCGGCCCATCTCTGAATGTGAGGCAGGCAGTGGTTTTGGTAGCACCCCAGCGACCTCTGATCCTCTGCGAGGAGGCTAGCCTTGGGATCAGAAAACTGAATGCTGCGAGACTTGATTCAGTCTTGCCCGCCATGCAGCATTTGTACAAAGGAGAAAGAAAACAAGCAAATTGCAGAGATTCAGTGGCATTTTGGTAGGCTAAAGAGTTGCAGGAGATTTGGGGTTTTGTGCTGATGTGGTGCAATAAGATGCAATATAAAAACATGGAACAAAGTGATGGGACTGTTTCAGATGCAAATGCTGCTCTGAAATCTGGTCTCTCCCTGTGAGAAACTGGAAAACTCAGAGCTCGAAAGCCCAGTGAGCTGAAGACAGAAATACCTTGCTTTTCTGAAGTCCCTTTTAAGATGCTTGCAAGCATCACATCAGTATCCAGTATCTGTGCTCTCCCTAAGGCTCTGCAGCAGCTTTCTGACACAAACACGTTCCTCGAGCCGTGCACATCTCTCTTGCTGACGACATTGATGATGCAGGTGCACAAGAGAGAGAAGCCAATTTCAAAGCCATTTATGGTGTTGAAGTGCTAGAAACTCAGCAAAATAATACATTTGCCAAGGAGGAGAAAGTGAAACAGGTGGGTAAATGTCCATTTAGAAGGTTTTGCTGAGTGGCGAGAGGGGAGGAGGGCAGGAAAAGCTGAGGGTGCCCGCTGCTAGCAGTGGAGAGTAATAAGGAAAAGGGATGACGTGGCTTTTTAATCCGGTTTGCATATCTGGGAAGGAATAACTGCGTTGTGTGCTACTCGGTGCTACCTAAGCTTACTGTCATTTCCCGGAAGATAGAAGGGGGATGGATTATCTTTCAGAGGTTATCTTTTGTTAGCAGTTACTACGATGTGTAGCGTTAGTAGCTGCTTAATCCCAATTTGAGGTGGTTTCTCAGGTGGCAAATTCTTCTGGTCAGAGTTCTTACATGCCTGAAATTACTGGCATATGTTTTGCAGCCTTGCAGATGAGGCAGCGTCCTGTTTTCCGGGTGATGACCAGCTCTCTCGTGCCTGAGTGGGATCTGAAGGGTGTAGTGTCAGAGTGGGGGGGTTCTGCACAGCAGGTATGCTGCCTGGCTGTTCTCCACGGTGGCCTTGTGCACAGCTTTTTCTTTGGCAGACCTGGTCAAAGTGCAATGATGATAAGATTGTGCGTGTTCTTTTTTTCCTACACACTCTCTCTTCTCTGCAGTGGCAAAGTCATTTATTCCCACCACAGGCTGAGAGCTGGTGGATGTCAAGACTAGGCTCTACAGACACAGCCATCATGCATGGAATGTAAAGTGCGTGAATGTAAAGGTATTAGGGACCTGGATCAGTTCAGCTTGGTGTCAGAGGCATTCTGTAATGCAGTCAGTAATGGCAGGTGTCTGCACAGAGAAGCACACGGCAAGGACCGCACCTAGGTGGCAGTTAATGTCACGGTGCTGTGTGTCTTCTGCTTTCTGTTTGATGCGTGCTAAGCTCCACAGTCATACAGTGTCTGCTATAGTTTATTTATTTAATACTATCTCCCCCCGCCCCCCATGCACTGCAATGCAGTTAGTCCACTGAAGGTTTTGGAAAGTGTGGAGAATATATGGTACACATATTCCTGCTTTTCATCTAGTAGTCTGCTTTGCTTTCTTTTTTTTTTTTTTTTTAATGGAACATGATTTTGCTGACTCCAGTTCATACTGCATAATCTCAAATAGAGAAGCACGTCAGACTCGCACCCCTCTGGAAACTCTGGGTTGTGCCAGAACACTGAGATCCCGACGTCCAGACAGTGTCCGTGTTGAGCATTTGCTGCTCTGGAGAAAAGAGCCAAAAATGCTGCAGCAGGCAGCAGTGAGGTCCTGCAAGAGGAGGAGGTAGTTGTGCCTAAACATGTTTGAAACCTTCCCTCTGATGATGAGTCAGAGGCTGTTGAAGTGCTGTAGATCAAGCAGGGTGTCTGGCTCCTGCCCTAATTGTGTGAGTCCGGCAATCTCTATGTGAAGGTTTTTCTCACTCATTCTGCATAAGAGTTTAAAGCAACTCAGGAGGGTTTGTAAACCCCACCAGCCTGCAGTTATGGCAGATCTTTCCTGTACATGTGGGACAACTGTGTTGTTCAGCTTTATTGAAGTTGTTGAAGTTTTTCCTCCTGCCCAAGATCAGGAAGAAAAGGTGTTGTGTGACTTTTGCTTAAAAAAAAAAAAAAACAAAACAGAAACAAAACCAAAAAACACCCAACAAACCAAACAAATCAAAACACCTGAACGCCCATGGACAACATATTTTAAAATATTTCTTCTTTTGGGGAGGTGTTACATGGGATTTGCAACCCAAGATCACAGCTGTGTCTCTACCAATGCTTTTTACAAGTAGGGAGTGGCTTGTGCTTCTGCTAGAAACCTATCTGCAGTCATAGTGAAATTCCGCATAGCCAAAGCAACATTAAAAACAAACCCCAGCTTGGCTCCGATACGAAAAATACGGAACAGCAGTTGCTGTGTGCAGGATGAAAGCTGATGTTTTGCCAACCTGAAGTGTAAAGCTGGTGCTGGAACTGGGGCCTGAAGAACGGGAGTGTTTGCCAAAAGGAAATGGAAGCAGGGATGGAGGGTTTCGGGGAATGCATCAATGTTGGCCGTGCCAAAAAATGTCTCCCCTGTGGACAGGTCTGATTACGATAGTAACCGCATTAGCCCATGCAAAGTGCAGCTGGAGCCACAGTTGGCCTTTTGCGTTTTCTAGCTGGGGAAACAGCATCTCGAATGCACGGTTAAGGGAGAGCTGGGTTTGGATCGACCAGCTGTGTTCTTGCATCTTAGTGACCAAAGGGCTGTATGCGAGGGTTTGAGGGAAAGACAAGACAGCAGCAAAAACAAAGCCCAGTTTTTCTGCTTGGTAGTGGGAAGGTCTACCAAAGACGACCTCTTCCCTCCCCACTTAGGGGGCTAGAAGGAAGCCACAATTTTTGAGTTACTTTCAGTTTTTGGAGGCACACACACTGGATTTGCATGCACGTTTGTCTTCAGTGGAGCCCATAAATTTAAGATCTGCATGCCCAGTGTTTTTCTTTTTTTCCCTTGGATAGAATATCCTTCCCTTCCCATCCTCTCATCCCCCCTTGCTGCTGAAGCATATCTTCGCAGTAGTCCTGAGCACATCGGAGAGCAGAAGTCCAGAAGGAAGGTCAGTCAGGTGGCAGCTGTGTGCAAAGGAGGTGGAGATAGATAGATAGATAGACAGATAGATGGATAGATAAAAAAAAAAAAAATACACTTTGGGAGCAAGTTCTTCGGTGCATTGATGTCGCAGCTGCCCAGTGTCATGCTGGGAGATGAGTGAGGAGGCTGCCCGGTGCCTCCAGGCACTTCTCCGGGCACTTCTGGAGTGGGCACTTCTCCGCCCACTTCAAAGTGGGCACTCCACTTTGCACTTCTCTTGGTCCAAGCAGAAATGTGTTTTGTCCTTTTAAAATTTTGTTTATGTCAGCATTCTTCTACTGTGCAGTGGTACTGTGCCAGCGGTACCTGAGCAAAGGACAAACTCTGCGCCTGTGGGAAGTGTCTGTGTGGATTTTCCAGCTTGTGCATTAGTAACAGCTGAACCCACGTTACCACTCGCTGAACCCATTGAACTCTGTTGGCTTTGAAACAGTGCTTATCTGAGTGTTTGGGGGTTCTTGCCTGGATTAGCTAAGATCTGAAGCAAGGTGGTAGACACTGGTGGGGAAAAAAATAGGTGAACGAATGTAGACTGAAAAAGGAGGTGGGGGAAGATGATGTGATCATCATCACATCAAGGTGGGGAAGCACAGCAAGAGGGTGTCAACATTCAGCTTGCTTGCTACGGCCCCACTGCATGTCAGTGGTGCTTTTACTTAAGGGTGCCATGATCTGGCAATTAGCATGGAGGCCTGAGAATCAGAAGACCTCAGTTCTGCTCTGGGCCTGACTTGCCGTATGACCTCAAGGAAATCACCTCATTTTTCTTGCTCTGTTTCTCCTTCTTGCCTTTAATCATCAAGCCCGTGAGCTGCTCAGGGCAGAGACTGTCACTTGGTATATTTATTCAGAGCATAGATTCATGGGTGCCCAATCTCAGTGCAATAAATAATGGCGATTTCGTCAGGATCTTTTTTATATGAATTGGCAAAAAATGAAGTGTGATTTAGACCTTAACTGAGTGAGAATCAGGAAGTGCCTAGCTTGTAACATTTCCCTCCATTTCTCTGGCCTGTGGCAAGGAGCTTGTGGGCAAGTGAGCCTCGACCAAGGCAATTGCATTCAGAGAAGCAACCGAAACAGAGAAGTCAATGCACTTCAGCATTTAGCACTGTAAATCAAAAATGCAGAAAATGTCTTGACCTGAAACCATGGTAGAGTGCAAAAGTTTGCTGCTGCTGTTTTGCAGCTATTTTAGAGAGCAGCGCATTAGTCTTTCTGTGCAAAACCTTCAGAAGATTGTGAAGAGTTTGATTACTGCCATACGAGCGGTCTGAAGTCCCTAATTTGGAAGTTTCTATAATCTTGTCCTGGCCCCAGCCCTTTGCCTGGAATGGGACTTTTTATAGACTTAGTCTTTTCAGGTAAGTTGCTTTTTTTCTTCATATTGGTAAATGTTGCAGGTAGGAACTTAGTTCAGAAGGCTTTTGGTAGACCCACCGGGTGATTTAAGCCCATCTCTGGCTATCAGGGAAACTTCTGTTAGCAACAAGTTATTCTTACATACTTTTCAGAATACCATGAAGTAAGTGATGCCTGCTAGTGTTAAAAGCAGAATATGGATCTAGCTGAGTTCTGGGGATGCCATGTTGTCTTTGTTTTCATGAAGGTAATGAGTTAATAGACAAAATGCCAGCAGGTGGTGCTCAAGAATACATGGTACAGCTCCTGGGCTTTGTAGGACAAGCCAAGCAAGCGTGTTGAACATCGCAAGCAACTCTTCCTGTTTCTTGTTATGCAGCGTTTTAACAAAATATTCTGCTGCAGTGGAGAAAACCGTTCCGGAGTCTGCTCTCTGTGTTTTTTTCCCTCTGTATATTTGCATCTCGCAAGAGGCACCTCCATTTTACATAAGCACCGTCAACATTAAACTGTAACACTAGCTTGGCTCAGCCATCCCCGCAATGAGCTGGGGAGGACCTCTGTGCGGGAGGTTGACCTTTTCCCTTTTGCTGGAACTGCTCTCGTTGCTCAGCAAGAAATAAACAATTGTTGGCACATGCAACCCTCAAAGTCGGCGTACGTTCCTGCAGTAGCTCTAGCGTCTCCAATAAAGAAGTGATAAGTTGCATGCTGTTGCGCGGTAAAGGGCTGAAGAGCAGAGAGCTAGAATTTGACAGGCTATTTTGGATTAGGGTTGGCAATTAATTTTTTTAGTGTAATAAAGATAGTATTTGCTGACGGGAATACAGGTTCCCAAGAGTACAGAATGTTTCCTGGCCACCAGTAGCAAAGCAGGGATGAAATTTGGTCATCAAGAAGGCTAACTTCGTCTTGCCCTTTTTGGATCAGGTGTGCCGGCTGCTTTAAGATGTTCCTAACATGAAAGGTCTTGCTAGGGCTGAAAAAGGCAGTTGTTCCATGCCGTCCGATTTTGTGCATTAGATTCCATTTTTCTTAGATGTCAACTACATCAGCATTATCATTCTTGTCCAAGGAAGTGGTGTGTGAGCAAGCGCTACAGCATGGGGCCATTATGGGACAGAAAAACATACAAAGATGTTACTTAAAAAAGCTGAAAGTTTTCTAGGCTCTCCTGAACTTTCTGTTCACAGCAGTGTTCAGGAGCTTTTGAGCACTGATGGCAAAAACCACTGCTTATAGATTTTTGTCACATTTGCTTGCTTAATAACACTGGAAAAGTAATTTTTCACACATGGACTTCAATTCCTCCTCCTCTAAAAGAGGACTGAGACTTAGGTCTTTGGGTTTCAGCAAGACTTAATTAATTAGAGTGATTTGAGAATGAAGGATGCCCTGTCAGTGTCACTTATTCCACATGCTGCTTCTTCTGGGTACTTATTAAATTCAGTGGTTTTGCTTTTAAAGTCAGCATAGCAAGGTTTTGGAATGACACTAGCTGTGTGGTTCTGGCTGGTCAGTAACTAGGAGGGTCAAATTCCAAGTTGGCATGTGTTATTTTCACTCACATAAATTGTCGCAGGAGCTGCTGCTTTTAGTGAAATCCCAGTGAAACTGGATTCCCACCTCACTATTTTTCTTGTACGTGCTATTAATGATGAATGTTGTGCGAGTATTTTCAGCAACTGAAGGCATCTTCTACACCTACATCCAGGGGGAACGAACTCCTCGCACGTGTTGCCAAGCCTGTTCTCTGGGTCTCTCTACCAGGCAGCTTTGCTTTTAAGCTCATGAGTGATTGTTTCTCCTTGCTCCGGAGACAGCGCAGGTAGAATAGAGCAGATGGCTTGGTGTCGGCTGAGTGCTTGCTGATACACAGCAAATTGCTTCTGTAACTGACTGATAGGTTTCAAGCTTTAATTGAGGCTTTCAGCAAGGCGCTCAACAGTGAAAAGCATTCTGCTGAGAAAAACAGCAGCGTAACCATGGGCAAAGGTTCAGGATAGCAGAGTTCAACCCTCTTGGGGATGGCTCCTCTATTTATTTAATTATTTTCTGCTGCTTTCCCACCGTCATTCAAGACTTCTGTAATGTCGCTGGCAGATTACAGCTCAGTATGTCAGTGCGGCGCAATCCTTTGTGCTGAAAACGTGAAGCAGAGACTGATAAGTTTGGATTTTCTGCTTGCGGCGGGCTCAGCGTGTCTGCAAGGGTAGCTGTCCCCTGATGCTCCCTTTGAGTCGCTGCCAGCCTGGTGGGAGCAGCAGCTTTTGTAGGTCTCCCTTGCGTAGCAGGGAGTACAGCTCCTGCTGTCTTTTATGTATGTCAGCATCATCAGGATTTTAATTTTTAATGGACATCTCTAAAAGGGAAAGGAAACCTCCCTTACTCGTCCCTCCCCCCAAGCAAGAGTGGATTTGACAGCGGAAGAAAGATATTTGTGGTAGGGTTGTCTGAGCAGCGTCCTGTTGGGCAAGAGGGTTTCCTTCAGCAGCTGTCCCTTAGGCTGGAGGAGCTGCTCTCCGAAATCATGTTGTAACTCGCCCAAGTGAGGGGCAGCCGGGAGCAGGCAGGGATACAATAACCCGATGGTCTAGCTCTTGTGCCCCCCTGCCCCCCCTTTTTATCCAGCTTTGAATTTTGCTTTGAATTTGATTTCTTCGTTGTACAGAACCAAGGAATAAATGTCAGCATGGAAAATGTATCTGTTGAGCTAGCTTTGTTTAGTGTCCTCAATTAGTCGGAAAGGAGTTGCTTCAAGTTACAAAGCTGGCTGGTTAGCTTTGAAGTTTAGATTTTATTTAGTGCTGGAGTGAGTCTAACAAAAAGACCCTAAGAAAAGGCACTACATGAAAAAGAGAAATTAAACTCTATGATTCAAGTTCCCTAAAGAGTCCAAGAAGTCTGTGATGATGGTAGAAGTGGTGCTGGTAGCCTAAAAACGCTGGCAGACCCTCTCTGCCCCAAGGAGCTCAGAAGTATAAAGATTTTTGCTCAGTTCTGAAATCCCAAACACATTCAATAGTGTCCGCAGTGTGTGGTTTTACATTCCTTTAGCTTTTCAGTGGCTTAAAATGCACTGAAAGCGTGAACTACTGCCAGCATGCTTTTGTACTTGCATGAATTGAATTAAAAAGATAATTGGATTGCTTTATCAGCCTTTACATGTCAGCCCAGTGCCACCCTCTTCTCCCCCCTCTAACAACGTTGACAAACCCAAGGCACCTGAAATCTGTATTTTTCGCTCCTCTTGTGTTTCGGCTAGGGTACAGAGGTGACTCTGTTTTCTGTTGAGCATTAGACCTGCTGCCACGGAGGGAAGGAAGCAGCTGATACGCAGAGAGCCAGCCTGTTCAGACGGCTGCTGCAGGGGCTGCCCTGCGCCAGTGGAGGGGGAAATGCCGTGTAGCGGCAAAGCTCCAAAACAAAACAAAGCAGACCGCCCCTTTGCAAAGTCCTCTGCCTTTATTACACTGACGATGTATAGCCCAAAATGTGCAGCTGAATCTGCAAGCTGCACGACGTGGGTAGTTTTTATGACTTCCCTGGAAATGCTGCTGAAGAATGTGAGATCCATTTTAGTGCAAAACACTGATGTTTTCATGGAAACAGAGAAGTGCCCAGCCTGTGTCGTTTAATAAACCTGAGGATGTATACAGACTTCTTGACATCCTTTTGACCAGAGGACCAGATTCGCACACAGAGAGGAGCGGAAGGGCACGTGAACTAAACAAAACGCTGCGGTGCTGGCGGCTGCTCTCCGTCAGCCAGCAGAGCTCCTTCCCTGCCAGCTGCCTGGCCGGGCGCTGCCTCCGGCGCTGCCCGCGTTGGCAAGCCTCTCCTGGTTCTAGTGTGCGCTTCATCTTGTCGTCGGGAGCGGTGTTTTAACGCTTGTCATCGTTTCCTTGGAATACTAGAGTTTCATCAAGCCAGCTCTGGGAACTTGGGAGGGTGGGTTTTCTCTAAAGAATACTGTTTATAATACAAAGCAGCCTCTGCTCCAGTCATTTGTGGCAACATGGCTGCTGAGGAGGTAAGAATTGTCTTTTGCTTATCCGGCTGGTCTGTGGATGGGGCAATCGGTGAAATAGCTTGGGCACGGCCAGAAGTAATGCAGAGGCCTGCAGAGGACTGGGACGGATAGGATTAGGCAGTCAGGAATGCTTTTCTTGAGAGTGGAAATGCTGTTGCGTGGAAGACTTTGAGACTTTTACGCATTAGTTTCTGTTACAACTGGAGGGTGACAACATGACTTTTCAGGATCCTTCAAGACAGAAAAAAAAGCCTGTGGGTCTACTGGAATTTTTCACTTTGATGAAATGGATTTTAATTCATTCTGAATGTGAATTCACCAATTAGCAATGTAGAATAAAGTATCTGTTGAATGATGTTTTGATGGCCCCTCTCTCTCCCCCTTTCTTAATGATTAACTCCCTTTAAAAGGGCCTACAGCTTTGGAAACAGTGTAATAGCAGGTATCTGTTATTAGCCTGAGGAATAAGGTGTTCGCAAGAGGAGATGATGGAAAGAAAGATGCTCTGGAGTTTAAAAACTTATTTTAAAATAAAAAAAAGGAGTCACAGTTTTTCGTTGCTTCCACAGAAGAAATTGGTTTAGGCATACAAGGTTTTCTTTTCCATTTAAATGTTTTAAGTGCAGCTTTTCAGCTAACATAAAAGGCAAAACTCAAAATACAAAGCAACCCACTCGACAGTTGCATGTAGGAAGCACATGTCCAGTCAATTTTTTCAAGGGGTTTATGGTGGTGTCAGTGTGACCCTTTCATTTTTCTTGCAGAAAAAGATTTACAAGTACAAGAAGGTGCTCAGTAACCCCAGCCGCTGGGAGGTGGTGTTGAAGGAGATCAGGACGCTGGTGGACATGGCGCTGACGTCTCCGCTTCAGGATGACTCTATTCACCAGGCACCACTGGAGATCGTCTCAAAACTGCTCTCAGAGGTATGACCTCAGCAGTGCTCCTGCAAGACACTGTCACATTTAGATGAGAGACAAACAGTTAAAAGTTTGTGGGTGGGTTTTATTTTAACTGGGATGTCAAAATTCTGCCTTTGAGTCTGCTCGTGACTGCTGACTTGAGTGGAATTTGACCCATGTTAGGTAGATTTCTAGAAACAAAACAAACCACATTCCTCTGGAGGCTTTTTTGTTGTTGTTGTTGATTATTTATGGTAAATTTGTTCTGGGTCTGATTCCTGTCTTATTTCAAGTCAATGGTAAAACTTGCCTTGACTTATATTCCATTGGCTTTGTTTGCATGACCAATAATTCTTGTAGCAATATGTATATACCAATAAAGTCATTGCGCAGCTATTTTATTATTACCAGTTCCGTCAGAGAAAAATATTTTCATTTTTCATAGGTATCTATCTACCTTTTATAGCATCTATTTCAAATAGTTAACTTTTCATGGACAGGAAATGTAATGCTAAGCAGGTTTTTCATGTCTTAGTTCTGATGTGCAGAGACTTGTGATAAGAAAAAAGTTGCTAGCTTTTTTTCTTGCAGTAGGCAGAGATCTTAGTGACTCACAAATTTGTAACCTCTGAATGGATCATGCTGCTGAGAAAGCCAAAAGCAAACTCTTTTACATAGGTGGTAGCATAGGTGACTTCCAGTAAATTTATTGGCTTTTACTGGTTCTATATTTGAAGAAGGGATTTCAGGAAAACTGGGGCAGTTAGTTTACTACCAACAAATGGTATACAACACCACAACAATCCTTTTATTAATTTTCTTAGAAACATACAGGCTGTCTTAAGAAAACATTTTTAAGAAATGTATTGCTAGCTTTAATTTTCCAACTGATTGAGACCTTCTCTGGCAGCCGGTGTTTGTGTGCTCAGCTTTCATGGCTGGGGTGGCTTGAATCTGAAGGTGCTGAGGGAGAAATGGAAGCTTGCACAACCCCTCATAGCAGATAGTACACTACCTTCTTTAAGAGAATGATTTTAATTTGATTAATTTTATTCTGAAAATAAGCAATTGCAGTCTTGGGCCTTTCTGCTTGTGTCTGGTGGTAGCTAAGGGGACTGTGTATGCTGATGTGCCAACTCAAGAGTTCTCTTTGCTCATTCTTTTCTTCTATTCAACTCTTTCAGAACAACAACTTAACCACTCAAGACCACGAGAGCATTATTGTGGTGAGTATCTTTCTGTCAAAATCTGAGGACAAATCTGTGTTGTTTGTTAACACTTCTGTTAATGCTTGCCTCTGCCCCAGTAAAGTACGGCAAATACGAAAGCATTTCCACCAGTGCTGGTGAACTTAGGCAGAATCAAACCCACTTGTTCTACTGTTTTCTGTGTGGTTTTGTCATTCCTCTTTTCTTGTTTCATAGATGAGTAACAATAAAGTTTCCTCATCAACTTACATGAAACAGCACAGCATGTTGAGGGTTAATCGTGTCCCAAAATGGCCTCCTTACTAGGCTACACAGCGCAATGTTCATATCTATATATGTACTTTAAATAGTCAAAAAACATCATTTCCAGATGTGCCCTATAAAACCCTTAGGCTTAGTAGTTTCCTGAGGGGCCAGTCCTACCATATACAGAATGCCTCCATTGCGGATGGTATGCGAGCAAGTGATTGTTTTTCTAAGTGTGGATATGTGTATGTGTCACTGCAGCTTAACCCCCTGCTTACTTGATTTATAAAAATACCCTCTTCGACTTTTTTCTTTTCTGTAGGTTGCATTTATTTAGACATAGAAATAAGTGAATCAAATGGCAGCTCTCTTCCTTGTGCAATAAAATGTAAAATCTCAACAATTTATCAGAGAGGTGGAACTTGGTTCCCCATCACTGTAATTTAATTTCAGTTGCTGACAGTTTCCAGGAGATTTTCCCAGTAATCTAATCTAGAACCTCGCCACCACCTGATTGTATCACGTCTCTGTGACTTTTTTGCAAAATGACAAGGTGGTATGTAGCTGCCAGTAGGTGTGAATTGTGTTTGACTGCTGCTTAAGATACCATTTTAGCTAGAATCAGTCACTGAGATAAGTTTTTGAAGTGGCATTTACTTTTTTCTGAAATCTGCTATAGCTTTCATTTTACTCTAACGCCAAGGGTAATTCAGGGCTCCAGTTACAACTGGTTGTTTTGGGGGAAGGATTTTTTAATAAAAGGTGTAAGGTGGCCGTGCTCTGAGCAGGGAAGTTGGACCAGGTGAACTCCAAAGGTCCTTTCAGCCTACATTATTCAGCAATTCTGGATGATGGCTACTTCAGCTCAAGTCCTGCCTTTCTGTAGGTTGTGCCCGAACCATTAAGGAGACAGCAGTTTCTGGGCATTCAGAGCTCACTGCCGTTACACAGCTAACCTGTGCTGTTCTTAGGAAGTATTGCTAATACTGTGTATTTATGTAGTATCTTAAAAGTACACGGTGATTTGCCATGCAGATGGAACCAGCTTTCCTTCCCTAGATGGTGCTGGAACAGATCAATATTACAACTGATCCCTTCCCGGTAACGAAGGGGAAGCACGTGTTGCCGTAACTGGGCAACGCAAGTCAACAAGTTCCTGCTTTTAACCACAGCGCACATAAGAAAAATAGGGGCTGTTTTCGTGCTGTCACTCTTCCACACTGACTGTACAGGCAGAGCCGTGATCCGCTTGATAGTGTCTGTTGTGGTTATTCCCTACATTCAGTAAGGACTGGGCTGAAACAATAAAACTCATTTTCCTTAGGCTGACAACCAGCCAGTTACACCTCTGGTGCAGTGATCCTCTGACAGTTACTGGAGAGGTATAAAAACTTCGTGATTTTGCGATACACGGCTCCTGTGGTTTGGCAGGTCCTATAGCAAACACTCCAAAAGATGGATTCAAGGAAGATCTTTAGCTCAGGTGTTGGATGGGTAGCAAGGATATTCTAGTCTCACTGAATAGTGTCACATTCTCCATCAGTCCGCTGTTGCTGGACCGCCACCAGAGGAAGACTGAACAGTTGCGGAAGGATGGCACACAGTAATGAACAGAAACTTCGCAAATGTTATGTGTAACCAAAACAGATCTTTGCAGATGTGCTTGGGCTTCATTGTTAGAAGTCACATTAACGTTGACCTGTTTTTGTATGAAAATGGATATTGTGAAACACAAGCAGACTCACCGGGGCTGAAATCCTTAAGGAGACAAGAGGGAGAGCAAAAAACAAAGCAGGCTGCCTTAGTAAAACTCCAAATGCCATCCAGATAAAATATCTGGTGTTCAGTTGCTTAATACAAAATGTCCTAGCTGCTGTGTTTAGAGTCTTACTTTTAAATGGGTACTGGGAATCCCTTTAGCTCAAGACTGGAAAAGCCTGAAGGCACCATCACATAGAGAGAATACATTGTTCTAGTACCATTTTCTAATTTACAAAGGAAGTAACAACGACATAAGTTCATTACACGCTCAGTGGCAGATATGACCTCTAATGTATTTACCGAGCATAAGCACATTGGTTTGCCTAGCAACAAAGAAGGAATGGTTGATCACAACTTTTGTAAAGTTAGATGCTTGATTTTGATGAATAGGGTCCTCCAAGGTAAGAACAGTGCTATGTTACTTTCAGTGATTTATTTCTCACAAAAAGAGCTCGAACTCTTTTGTAAAGGATGTGTGTGTGGTGTTTTTCAGTTTTTTCTTTTAGGGAGATGTTATAACTGAAACAGTGAGCTGGATTCTTCCTTGCTAAAACAATTGGTCTGCTCCTGTTTTCATTTAAACCATTATAAAAATTGTACTCCTTTGCTGTGTTTTATGTATTTACACTGATGTAGTTAAAAGCCAGATTTTCCTGAGGATTCATAACACAGGTGTGCTTGAACTTACACATAAAATAAAGACACAGCCCACCTCTAATTTCTCTATCGATGCTTTTGTCCTTCTTTTTTAAAAGTGAGCTTTTCTTTTCGAGAAAAATATTACCCTGCAAAATGTTTACTCCAGTTGCGGTCCTCTAATTAAATTTTTTTCTCTCTTTTTAAAGGCAATTGCACCTTTGCTGGAAAACAACCATCCTCCTCCTGACCTCTGTGAATTCTTCTGCAAGGTATCAGAACAACTTTGCTTTCTGAAATCTCGTGGCTGTATGTGAGTGTAGTTCTTTGAGGGGGTGGTTGTTTTTTTCTTTAACTCCTTACCTCATGCCCAAATTGATTTCAGTTTTTGGTCAGCAACCAATGATATTGGAATAGCTAACAGTGCCATGATGATAAATAGAACAATATCTTTAGTACATCAGACTTGCATAGTCCTGATACTCTGGGAGAGTTAAAATCTTGAGACTCCCACATCCCAGTCTGGGTACAAGAGATGTCCTACTGCATCTTCTATTTAGCTAATGCAAAAATCATTGGAGTCGCTGTGTTCAGAGCCCTAATGGTATTATGTAATTGGGTAGTGGCAGTGGGAAGATCATAAGGACCCATTCCCTTTCCTGGTAAATCCATGCCCGTGCTGCATTTTGCGTCTTTTCCATAAACTTCTGAGTACTTTGGATTGCAGAGCTTCTGGATTTGAAAACACTACTTCTCCTCTAGGCCTGTTTGTGTTTCAGTTTCAAGTCTACTTAAATTTGCTTACTGATGACTGCATATACATTTGTCAAATGTTCTGGATACTACTTATAATTCTCATCCAGGGTTATTAATCAGCAGCTTCTTCCTACAGAAATTAAGTCACGTTTCAGAAACTCTTCTCACTGTTGCATTTTTGTAAGCCAATCTTAGGGTCATATCTAGCCTCAGACTGAAGGCACTTTTATTCCTGGTGTTTTTTGCCCTTTGTCTCCATCAGAGGTGGGCACCCAGTTATCTTTAAATGTGTGGGATGGGCTGTGTATAGTTGCAGGAAGGGAAACAGGTTATGGATTTTTCCTCCTCAGAGATACTCAGAACTGAAACGGAGAAGGCTAATGAGAAGGTTAATGTATCTTCAAAATTGACCCTGCCTTGAGTGGGGGGTTGGACCAGATGACCTCCAAAGGTCCTTCCCAACCTAAATTACTCTGAGTGATAGATTATGATTGTATGTTTTAGCCTGTGATGGGAGAGTGGCTTTGTTGGTACCCTCCAAGATCCACCACAGGTTTTTAGCCTGGATCCCAAGGAAAGGAGGTCTGTGCCATTACACTGCCTGTGGCTACATATCTTTTTGTCCCCAACCTCTTCACTTTTAAAACTGTTGGCAAGTTTCAAACAAATTTGACAAAAGGGGTAGAAGCCCCAAAAATACTACATTCCAGTGAGTTTTGTGAAGAATAGGAAAGGAGCTC
>VYZW01033937.1:176312-234627 GCA_013401315.1 Balaeniceps rex
GAGCCTTTTAATGTTTTTAATTGATTTCAGTAATCCGATTACACAGGAGAAAGCAATCTGGTGGGTTGGGGTGAAATGCAGTGGGAGATTGCAAAAGATCTTGACTTCTGAGTGTTGCACTCTCTCCTGCTCTCTGCTGTTATGTCTTTCTATTGAAATTATTTGTTTATTTTTAAAATTCAGTCGAGACAATTCGCCAAGCCTGAAGGAAATTCGGAATGGCTGCCAGCAGCAGTGTGACCGAAAGCCTAATCTCCCCCTCCGCCTTCTTCACACAAGTCCTGATCTGGTCTCTCAAGAGGCCACCTTGACTGAATCCCGTCTCAAACCAGTTATTGTCACTTCAAATGAGATCCACGTGGAAGTGGAGCGCAACAATACAGCTAATCAGAAGATGACAGCCAACGTTGGCAATGACAGCGAGCCCAACCTGATTGACTGCTTGATGGTCAGTCCTACCTGCAGCACCATGAGCATTGAGCTGAGTGCCCAGGCAGACAGGATCCTTGGCTGTTATGTTGAAATACTCAAGATGCTGTGAGTAACTATTTTAAACAGCTTTTTGAACAATGTGATCTTAACAATGAGGGGCTTTTCCCACAGGCCTGTCATCTTCAACATCTGTGGCCAGCAAGCACATGGTTATAAATCTAACTCCAGCTCCGGAGTCCAGCCTCTGAAAGAGACATCTGGCACTGCCAATATGTTCTAAAAATAGCATTAGGAAGATGAAAACGGAAAGCTTATTTGTACAGTGAGCCTCAGGCATATTACAGAAGACATTTTGTTGTTGCCAGTGGTTTCTCTTTTGTTCTTGCCCACCAAAAAAAAAAATAATCCATTTGTCTCCTCCAGGGCTCTTGGGATTGCCCGAGACAGAGCTAGAAAAGACAGGTCTGTGCTAGGCTGAGTGCTCGTGTAGTGATAGGCAGTGCTGCTCCCCCGGCTTCAGCAGGAGTTGGATGAGGTCAGTGTCTTTTGCTTAGGTGTTCTCCCTTCACATGTTTGTAGAAGTTTTATGACTTGTTCAGATTTACTTGTGTTAGCGTGGAGCCTCTATTTGTTGACCAGTTGCTTTGGTACAGCAGACCTGTATTAGTGAACGAATGCTCAAATAGCCTTTACAAAATGATGGCTCCATGGTTTCCTGGGAGGCAAATCCTCTGAATATCTTCAAGAGGAATATAAAATAAAAAGTTCTTTGGGAAAAGCTTGTTTTTCTCCTGGATAAGTAAATGAAAAGGAATAACACAAAAGGTGGACTGCAGAATGGAAGCTTATAGTAGAAGTGCAGTAAAACAACCCAAAACAACTTTGTTGACTTTGACAGCCAGCTCTGCTACTGAGTTACAGTATGTCTTTGGGCAAACTGTTGTATTTCTACATTAATTATTTTTAAACAGTGTAAGGCTTAATGAAGTAACAGTTGAGTTTTTTACAATACAAGACGTGGGTGAAATTTGGACTCCACGGTGAACGGTGAGCATGTGGCTACACTGGAGTCAGATGCAAATCTGGGTGTACGCTCTCCAGGAATTAAAATGAAGTCCAACTGCTGTGATGGAGGATTTTGTGAAAGTTTTGTCCCACATTTTCATTTATTTCAAAATACATAGTACCAATTTTCAACATAATTCTTTCACTCACTGCAGAGCTGGCTTGCAAATACATACATAAACACACACTCAGAACTAGAGACGGGACAGGTGAATCCAAGATACTGTTCCCATTAGAGCAGTATCCCCTTTAAAAATATTTGCATTAAAAAAGCACAGCATCTGACTTTGCTTCATCTGGTGGCTTCTGAGTCTTCATGCACCCAGGTGCTACATTAAACTCATCATGTATTTATGCCCGTCCCCTTGACTCTAGATATTTTCCATAAACACTATGAACACAGTCCTGATGCTGGCTTGGATGCTGACTGACTAAGCATTGACGGTTTTGGTTTCATCATGCAGCTGACACACACTTACAAACAAATTCACGAATGGGCACGTTCTTCCTCACGATCTCTCCACATTTTAAGCATTTGATACGCCAGGTCTTAATTCCCATGTAATTTCCTACACAAAGAACTCTTATTTCACTCCGTACCTTAAAATAACATATTTTTTTGATCTGTATGCTGTCTTTTTAAAACCCAAGCACTTTAATAGCAACAGTGAAAATGGGAATCTGTTGTGGTTATTGCACAGGTTGTAGGTGTGGAGCAGCTTTGTGCCCTTTTTCAGCTTGTACAATGGTAATTCTGAAGGGTGACACCCACAAGATGTGTATAGTGAAGGACCAGTGATACTACAAAATTGGTGTAACTCTCCTCAGATTGCCTTGCTGGGGTCCACACCCCGCGTGAGAAAGCACAACCTGTGAGAATATAGGACGGTTTCTAAGGCAGAGCCATGGCTGGTACATATTGTAGCTTCACTGATTTGGGTTCCCTTCTGTTCCTATTCATCCCTTGATGGTTTTTTTGGACCTGAAAGCATTAATGCAGAAATGAGTTCTGCTCCTGATTCTGTCACTGGCTTACTAGGAGGTTTTAGATAAGTTGCTTCTTTTTGAGCCTCAGTTTCCTTATCTGTAAAATATAGGTAAAGATTTTGAATGTTGATTTTTAAACTCTGAAACCAGTGATGGAAAAGCATTGTAGAAGGGCTAGTAGTTATTAACAAAAATGAAAAATAATGCTGTTATGATGCTGATTCCTTGCATGCTCAAACTCTTCTTGAACAAAGGCTTTCTGATGCACTAAATACTATTACTGTACTTCGAAAAACCAAGAATATGAAGAAAGAGAGTTAAAGAACATGCCTGTAGGAAGAAAACATTAATTAGAAAACAACTGCTATCCAGGAGCTGAGCTCTCAGCGGGAAGTCACTAAAATAATGTTCTTTTATTAATAACAGTGGTAAGCCAAACATAAATAAGTTGCTTAGCATTGAATTTAATTGTTCTTTTAGGTGTCTGACTCAATATCATCATCAAAACAAGAGAGTCACCAACAATGATATCTTTTTTACATAATTAACTTAGGGCAGCAGGGAGTAATTTATTTAGGCAGATTTTAATTATTGAAAGTCTAGCAAATAAGAATTCTTAACAGTATCTTCAGCAGAGGACATTTTATTGTTCACCTAACTCCTACACAATACTTACTTTTTTTGGGGAAAAAAGCACTTCCAATATTGTTAAAAATGTGACAGCAATTGTTTAATAATTGCTGTAATACCTCACTTTTTGCACAGAAGGCTAAGTGTGCAGATTAGAAAGTTCATCTGTGTGGCTGTTATCATAGCACCAAGAATGTCTTTGATGCCTTTTCTAATGTAGTTAAGTAACAGAACACAACTATTGCATATTAAAGGAAACCAGAAAATCATGTGTTTAAAGGTGTTGGCAGATGACCCAAAGTCTGGGCAGATTTTAAAGGAGACAGTCTCTAGCAGAACATGGTATTTTTGTCCTGCACTCAAAAGTGAATCAAACTTCTGTGTCGATATTCTCTAGTGCATTCTGGACTCTGATAGTGTTACCGATGCCGGTCAGTGCCTCCTGAATGCTACAAGTCTTAAACTGGTGCGTAGAAAATGCACTAAATTAATTGAAATCTTTCTGTTTGTCATATTAAATTAAAGGCTCTGAGAGCTGCTTAGTGTTGTCCAGCTCCTACTTGCATGTTAATGTTTCCATGCATTAGAGAATTTCTTGTACAGCCAAACTTGTGCTTGAACAGCACAACTGCAGTTAGGGAAATTGGCAGTAAAAGGGGCTGTGTGTCCTCTTCCTTGGACTGGGTAACTTCAAAGTCTGCGTGTCGCCTGAAGGACCCCACTGATTCCCCTGGCAACACCCAGTGTATGGGGAGAACACTGAAACTGTGCCTGTAGTGAAATCCGGATCAACAAATAGCAAACTAAACTGGCTGCAAGAATAGACACCTCTTAGGGAGGCTGTGGCTGTGATGATGTTGTATTGTAAGCTGTCAGCCTTCGTCTGTGTTATTTTTTTGTTTCCATGGCTGCCTGTGGTGTCAAGGGTCCTTCCAGATGCCCAAATACTTGTGCCCTTCTCTGGGGCCTGCGTGACCAGGGTAGAGTTGGCTCCTTTGGGCAAACTTGCATTGCTGTTCCCTGACGCTACCGTGCCAACTGTGAGCGGTGGAGGCCTTTTCTGTTCTCAGCAGCCGGGGCAGGACCTTTCTAGGGCCTTTCAATGCTGCTAAATTTTCTTCTTTTGAAAAAACAAACAAGCCCAGCTCAAAAGAAGGCTGAACATGAAAAGACACCTCACTGCTTTGCAGATAGCAGGTTTGTGCCTTATTATAACAGGTGGTCTGATGGGGCTTTTTCTCAGCCTGCCCTGGAGCCCTGAGCTAAACCTTGTGTCCTACAATTCAGAGGAGTTGAACCTAGAACCAGGGAAAGAAGGGATAAGGTACACGTCTGGGGGGCTTGGTCATCTTATTATTATCTGATAACAGAGGAGTTACCGAAAAGATTTTTGATCTTGTCAAGCTGCTCAGTCTGGAGAAACAAGCTGCTTCCAAGTAGTTGCTCCTTGTCTCTTTATTGTCCTCTAAAAACAGAGGACTTGGGGCTTGCAGTCTCTCGGTAATAAGACAGACAGCCTTCCAAACACAAGCGGCCACTGGAGCTTCCCCTGCCTTCTCTGCATTCCCCAATAGGTCAGTGGCATGCTCTGAATATCCCAAGTGGATTCTCTTATGTCATGTTTATCAGGGTTGCCCTGGGCTGCTAATATGTTTTGGATTGTTTGTGCCGCACATGACATACGGGCAGGTTTTCATTTTGGTGAAAGGTGATCCCCGGGAAGGAAAATGTATTATGTTGGCAGGCCAATAGCGACGATGGCCCAAAGGCAAAGTCCCTGCAGTTGGGGATTATTTAATTATTATGGCTGGCCAATGTTCTGGCCAATCCCCTAAAAAAGGTTTCTGGGTAAGTCAAGCTGTGCGCAGTAGCAGCTCTGACAGCCTTCACCTGCTTGGCACCCTGACCTCCAGCCCAGCACGCGTTTCCCAGGAACCCATAGATCGGGCTGCAGGTTGGCTGCTGTGCTACTTGCCTGAAATTGCAAATCCTGCAAAAATCAGAGCCAGTGAGTACATCAGGGAGTCGTTCTCCCCCTCTGCTTTTATAAGGCCAATCCTGGGATTTAAGCGGTGTGACGAGCGTGAGCGTTCAGCCCAGCACCCTTTGAGGAGCTCCAAAGGGAGTTTGTCACAGGCACTCTCCTGAGTTCTCCCTGTAGCTCTGTGCTCCCTCCTCCTCCTGGCATGGTCTCTTTGTCTGGCTCATCGCGGTGGTTGTTAACTGCAGCCAGAGCTAATCTATCTCCCTTTCTTTCCCTGCTTCAAACACTTCTGTCTTGTGTTAGAGCTTTGAATGGACCAAAAAAAAAAGAAAAAAGCAACTGTCTGAAATGAAAGAAGAGTGCAGATGAGATGAGCACAGACAGAAGGAAAATGTTTTTGAAAAGGGAATAGGTGGGAGGAGGAGAAACACCGTAGGCTTTTAATAAGTAGTTTAGTTTTATTCTTGTGCTATGTTTGTTTCATGTTTCCTGGCTCAGATTGAAGGGATTACAGGTTGTGTAGATTTTATGTTCAGGTCCCACTCATGTGACCGAACTCTATATATTTCATAGGAGACGGTTTTCTTTCTTTCTTCTCCTAGGAAAACAGGCTATGCTTTATTTTCACTGCCCTCTCAGAGACGTGCTCTGCAAATGGATGCCATACGTAACTCCCAGCTTCAAGAAAAGTCAGAGAGTGATACTGTCCAATTCTGTCTGCAGTGTTTCACTCAGTCTTAGTGTGTTACAAAGCAGCTTTTTTCTTCCTCTTGCAATTTCATTTAAAGATCAGCCATGAAAAATTGATTGGTTCACATTATTACTAATCACAACTCTCCAGATTGCTCAAGGGGGAATTTTAGTGGTGTAACACTTAACCTGAGATGTCACAGGAAGTAAGCGTCCAAGTGGGTCTCAGCTTTTAAGCTTCTGTTAGGAAAGATTTGTAGGTGCTTTATCTCATATGATGTGAAACATGTTTAACACCTTTGAATTTCCTAACTCAGCCTTTTGGCTTTCGGGTCTCTTCTGCTCAAAAATCTGCTCTTAAAGTTGTTTGCATCTACCAATAAAAATGTGTCATTTTTAGAGTAAAATCAGCTACTGGTTTAGTAGGAATTTCCAAAGGGTATGTATATTTAAAAAAAAAAAAAAAAAAAAAAGAAAAAAGACTGCTCATTAGACTTCTTCTTTGAGGACCCAAGCGCCAGCACTGAGGTCCATGCATGAGCTCTGCAGGTCCAGCGTTCGGGCTGCACCCAGAGGTCTCTTGCGAGAAGCAGGGCTGTGATGTGGAGGGTGAGTTGAGGCTGGAGCACAGCAGTGATCCAAAGAGGACAGCACTGCAGGACTGACTGCTTCTGGGGATGTAAACGGTAACAGGAGGAGCACACGACATCCTGAGTACAGAGATGGATGTTTGAGTGGAAGTATAGTGCCGGCTCAAAGTCAGACTACTTCTTGTGGTCTGGACTATGTTCTCACACCTAACAAGCGTAGTGAAACCCAGATTGTGTGGATCAGAGACCTCTGGCACTTCTCATGGCTGCAGCTATAAATATGTTGCATCGTCTTATCTCCTACAGAGACCTGGTAGGTAAGCGAGACTTTCAGATGAATCTGAACACAGGTCAGAGTTCTGTGTCACTGATCCATTCAATTTGTCTGTAGGTCAGAAACAACAAATAGTCTTGTAGAGAGCCTTAATTAATCAAAGCTTTGTTAAAAGAACCCAGATTGCTCATCTTAGAGGTGCTACATCAGATGTTTCCTTGACTTATGTCAGTTTATATGAAAAGCCCCATCCTCAGGTGTTTCACGGTATTCACTTTACACAGACCAAGTGGAAAAACAACCCCTTGTAATGAAGCCCTGCTTCATGTCTTGCTGTTCTGAGGCACTAAACAAAGTTTGTCATCTTCCTTATTTGTTTAGTGTCTAAGCACATAACGGTTTTTTGTCCCTGGAAAGAACCTTGTGAATGGGTGATCACAGAGTGCTCTATCTGCGATGGACTCGCACTTGCTTTAGGTTAGTGTAACACCCCTTATCTCAGAGTTGCTCCTAATATAGACCAGAGAACAGAATTCTTGGTGGAGGAGAAAATGAGGCTTCTAGCACAACTGGCATGGGCATGAGGTTTCTTTTTTGGATTGCTATAGCTTCACATGTGCTGCAAGTGCTAAAGATAACAAGAGGAAACTAAACAAGTTGTATTTATTAGGCGACATAGCCAAGACTCTCAAATGTTATTTGTTTGGTGTTTTGAAGAGAACCAGCACTGAGATTTTTGCTTGGCCAGTGCCACCTCAGTTGCTGAATTGCCCACCTTTAAGCCCCAGTCTTGTACATAAGTGCTTTTTATGGTTGTTTAACAACTGCAGGTGGGGGAAGAGGCATCTCCCTGAACTCAAGATGATGTTATGATTCTTGGCCTCTTGGTAAAGGCATTTCAGGAAATGACTGGGAAGTACATGCTAGGATGATCTGGTAATGCACCCATGAAAAGGGCAGGACTACTTGCTGAAGTTGCCTACTGAAATTATAGGCATTTAGTTTTGTGCTAGGTTCCACCTACCGTGGAAAAGAAAAGTATCTGTATTGAACTTGGGAGTTTTGCACAGCAGTATGGAAGAAGAGCTACTAACCCATCCTACAGTGCTTTTGTACAGCATTCATCTGGTTTTTTTAATATGTTAAGCTACTATCAGATGATAGTTGTTCTTGTGGATTGGTTACTTGCATGAGATGTTATATATTTTTGCAACCTGAACTCATATTACCCTTGGGCAAGTAATAACTGCCTCCCTGGTTGATTTTTACATCAAGAGTATCCCTTCAGTTAAAATTTCTCTGCATGTTGCTTCTTAAGAATACTGCTCAGGCACGTAAGTTTTCTTTGTGTCTATGAACGTGTCTATGAACAGCTGTGGACTGTCCAACATCATGTGTATTATTAGTTTATGGAAATCTCTGTTTTATGTGTTCAAAAAATGGATCAGACTTTTGGAAATGCATCCATCTTCCATTTCTCTGGGCTAGAACCTTCTCTTTGCAAAAATTGCATTATTTTGGAACACTTCCTGCGCATATGTTGTCTGTTTCTAATGCTATCAGTAGATACTGTCCATTTGAGAACATCACACTTCGTTCCTTCCTAAAGAAACACCGTACTTTTGTGCCAAGTTTGCAGTAAGATGCAGCCAATAATTTGGCTTTTAAAACTGAAATCCAAAGGGTAAGCAGTAAGAGGAGACGGTAGACTCTTCTACGTTGTCTTCTACAGACATCCCAAGATGTTTCACCTTCTTGGAGTGAGAGTGGCCTAGCAGGCAGTGCCAGGAGCTGGGCTTTGGCTGGTTTGTTCTGTGCCCCGTTTTGGTGCTGACTTGCCAAATTCTCTTCTCTTCTGTGTTCTTCACTTCATCGATCTTACACTGATTGTACCCTTTGTGCAGTGCATTGGTATGGCAGCTAATTAGTGCTAACTAACCACTAAGTGTTTGAGATCATTTGAAGGAGAGGGGTGGCAGCGTGCAAAGTGCCATTCCTACATGAGAAGCTGTACCTGCTTCACCACGTGTGCTCGAGCAGCTGGCATTTTGCAGGTAGGTTGAGATGATACGCTGCAGATTAGTTTGCACTGACCAGTGCATGCTGTAGAGCAAAACGTTCTCTTTATCCTAGTTCGTGTGAGCATCCCCTTATGGATGGCTTCTCGTAGAAGGACAGTTCTGTATATTGACAGCAGAGATGAAAACAAAATGGATCAGCTTGGGATCTGTGGTGCTAACACAACAGAGAGGAGACACTTCTTACAGGGTCCACTGCTCTGAGCTCTCAGCTGTGATTATCCTCATCTGTCCTCTTTCACTCTTAATAATTTTGGCAGTGCTTCCTTCTCTAGTCTCTTCCCTCATAAGTAAGAGCTTTGTGCCATTTAAACTGACCGTTCCTTTGTGCCAAGGTCAAAAATGGGGGGTGTTTTTTTTACAAATGGGCTTATGTCTCAGAAAAAAAAAAAAAAAATTCCAATTAAATGCAGAGCTGTAAATAGCAATGGCCTGGTAATTGCTGTACCAACTTAGATGAAAGTATTACTTAGTGATTAAATGTCAACAGGTTCCATAAGCAGGGAATGTCTTTAAGTTGACATGAAGAAGGCCTCTCTGGAGGTCACTGTAAATACCAGATTTATTGTGCCTCAGTGGAGAATGTGCTGAAAATGGAAAGGGAAATGTCACCACAGATCTTTAGAGTGTCTCAGTAAAACAGAAGGGTTGTTGGTGCCTGCAGTAAAAAGCTTTTGACTCCTTGAACTAACTGTTGACAGACCATATTCAATACTTGGTATCTTATTAATAAAATGTTCATTTTTCAGGTCAGACTATGATGACTGGAGACCAGCACTGGCCAGCTTGCTTCAACCTATCCCATTCCCCAAGGAGTAAGTTTGCACTGTCTTTGTATTTACTGGGTTATTCTTGTTACTGTTGTTTTATGGGGAAATGTAACGTCATCTAAAACCCGATGGTAATGGGAGCTTTGTGCCTCTAGTATTGATTTAGAATCTAGAGTTGATTTTGGCTGATGCAGAGGGACTCAAAGACTTCCCCATCTTCATCTTCTTTCCCTATTTCTCTCGGATGATCCTGAAGAGACAAATGGTTAACTAGAGACAGGCAGACGAGAAAGGAAGGAAAGCTGGTGAGGAGGAGAGTAAAGTAAGAGATATAGTGGAGGAGAGTGCTTTACTGGCGTCACAGAGACTTGTATCGTTTGTATTTTGCATTAAATGAAGAAGATACCCTACGCATCAGCCAAGCTCCCTCGGAAACCTATTAATGAACAGTAGTGTTTATAAAATGCAGACCTCCACGGACAAACATTACAACCTATAATTGTACAATTTGCTAGCTTATCACATCCCCTAATGACCTGATGTCTTGAATCAGAGAGGTCTAATCCTCTGTGCCAGGTTACCTGGGCTACAGCGAGAGCTTGGAGATAGGCAACAGCGGCATCATTTACCCAAGTCAAATGTGAGTCCTGGGGGAGGTGTAAACCATACCATGATGCAAGGCACTTCACAGAATGACCATTAATTGCTTTATTGATGTATGAGGTTAATTAGTTGTGACCATACCTTCATTGCATTGCAATTAAAGAATTCACCTGGCTCTTGGAGGTAGCCAAAATTCTGTTTTTAATTATATAGCTGAATTGTAAGTCTTTCACTTACTTTCTTCTGACCCAAAGCTCCCACTGACGTTAGTCAGAGCCTTGATTAAGACAGGGCTCAGGAAGAGCTACAAGATTTGTTCCGAGTGATTTCCACCCGACCCTCCCCACCCCCCCTTCATTTTTCTTCCCCCTAGATTAATGAAGGAGACTTTACCTGGTCTTTTTTGGAAAGATTATTCTTTTTGTCTCGTGTGCTGCAGTTGCTTAGCAAATCCTTTTATTATCTGGAAAGAACTAAAAAGTGGTTGTTTGGGTTTTGGGTTGTTTCTCCCCGCCCCCGCCAAAATCCTCATATTCTTCTGTTTTCTGTTTTAAATTTCAGGGCTCTTGCACATGAGAAATTCACAAAGTAAGTTTGTGGGGCTTGGGTTTTTTTATTAAAGGGGGTAATTACTTAAAATACTTGTACTAGTCAATAATGGCAATGATGCATTATTCAATATTGTTCCTCTAATGTTTTTAGCTGTGAGAGGCTGTGAGCATGTTCTGTTAGCAATAAAAAGATGTGGTTTTCTTTGTAATTTACTGTGACGGCAGGAGCCCAAGGACTAAAGATACTGGATGCTGACAGAATTTACAAACCAGTTCGTCACTGCACATCTCTGGAAGCTTTTCTAGACTATCGTGAATAGACACTGTCCTTGGCAATCACTTTTAGATTCCTTCCCGTGGAAGCAGTTCAACTTGTTTCTCTCTAAAGTGCATGTATATATATTGTTTAAAGTGTAATCCAAGAGAAAGGTGACACTTGTGTGAATACTGCAACCAGCAACTGCTTATTCTTGTCCTTTTAACTTTTTTTTTTCAGGGAGCTGAAATATGTGATTCAGAGATTTGCAGAAGACCCGAGGCAAGAAGTGAGTTTATTGCCAGTTTACAGAGTATTAATTGGAGGGATTGCAAGTATACTTGTTCAGAAGATCTCTCCTCAAGCAGTTTGTTTCAAAACGTGGTGTGGTTTTGCTGTGCTTAAGTCTCTTAGGGAGTAATAGCCACTCAGGGCACACGGTCTTAGTATGAATGGTTTCATGCCTTATGTATAAACATGTGTTGTGACCTCCTTGTCTGGCATCACTTGATGCCCTTGCTCCACAGTAAACTGCAACCAGCAAGGTTTTCCCACTCTGTTGAATCTCTCAGAGCTTTTCATCTTCTGTACAAAAAAGGGGAAGCAAAACCCATGGATCCATACAGCTTACAAAATAACAGGTTTTATTTAGCTGCATTTCAGTTACATTGTGTGCAAATGACCATAATTCTCATGAATTAGCAGGAGAAAGGGGGTGGGAGGTGTGTTACTGGAATGAGAGCGTAGCTGTAGCCTCATGGTGGCTGACTGCTTCATAGCTGCACATGTAGCTTGTTCAACATCATCAGCTTTGGCTGAGTCAGAGGGAACCTCTCATCCGCATTAATTTTTGATGTTGGCATAAAGGGAAGAAAGCTCCTTCAAACTGTGTGTGAGGAGGCTGTGTCATCATCATCATTGCCCAGAACTCCTGGTTTTCATGCTTTTAGCCTTTGTGAGCGGTAGTCGTCCTTCTCAGATAAGAGAGACCTTCTTGTCTTAGAATGGCACCAGGATTTCATCTGTCACTGGTGTTACACGCCCAAAGGAAAGAGCATGGACTTTACCTGCTCCCCACCTCAAAAATTGAAATAGAACATCTGTCTCTTCAAGGGAAGGAAAAAAAAAAGAAAAAAAAGGGGGGGAGGGGAGAAAAAGGAAAAAAAAAATCTTAGTTATGACTCCTGTTAAACTGTGGGACTAGATATAGTAATCTCTACAGTGGGACAAATTCAGACTAATGGTTGCTCACTGGTGCCAGCTGTTCTGGGCAACTTCTGTCTTGCGTATCCCTGTTGAATATTCCTTGTGGACTTCCTTCACCCTGACTCTGGTCTAGTTTTATTACAGCAGGAGTAATAGAAATTTTTAATGATTGGAATGAGCAAGCCATCAGCCACTGCATTTGGTATGCAGATCACATCAGAAGTATAGACACACATGCTGGGAGGATGGGGGGAAGATGGCAGAAGCTCAGAAATTTGAGGGTGGGGTTTTTTGTTTGTTTTTTTGGTGTTTTTTTTTTTTTCCAAGTGAAAGAAGCTGCTCTAGATTAGAGCCATTTTGTGTTTGATCTGTGTAAAGGGAATGAAAAAGGCCATGCAATTAGCGATGATACAGCTTCCCTCCTTGTTTATACTGAAAAAATGGACTTTGTGAGTGGAGACTTGCCTGTAGCTCTGTAGATTGGAATATTAACCGTGAAACTTCCAGCAGTCCTCAGTTTTGCAGAGTTACTTCTTTTGGCCCAGTGTGGGAGATGCTGGTGATTATTGGCAGGAACTGTAACCTTCCCAATGTCTTCACTTTTTGGCAGGTCCACTCATGTTTACTCAGTGTGCGGGCTGGCAAAGACGGCTGGTTCCAGCTCTACAGCCCTGGAGGAGTGGCATGTGATGATGATGGAGAGCTGTTTGCCAGTATGGTACGTGTCTGCAATAATGTGAGTTTAGTAACTTCTTTGCAGTAAGTAGCTAATGCATAGTCAGCAGTAACAAGATTTACTTGCATTTGTCAAAAAATTATCAGAATCATGGTTCTGTAAACCACAAGTGTTTACCAGGAAATAGAAATCTTTGTATCACCAAATCCATTGAACTTCCTTGCAGTCACCAGTTTGGTTAACATGTTAGCTTTCTCTTTTTGAACTTTGGCGTGTTTTTTCACTGGTGATGTAATGCACAAAACCATGCATGTATATGTATGTGTGCATATGTATGTATGTAGTTTTGTATTTATAAATATGTGTGTTCGTATGTCTGTAAAAAAACTCTCTCAGGATATAGAATACGGGCAGACAGGGGAGACAGGTTGTTCTACACATCCACACCTATAGTTTTCATTTATTGGCTACCCTGGAATTTACCAACAGTAACATTGAATTAATCAAAGGATGGATGGATAGATATAAAAGTGTGTTAGCAGTTTCTCTGCCCAGTTGCATTGTTGTGGGGAGGTATAATTAGAAAACAGCATTCCATTTCCTGCAGTTACTTCTTTTGTAACTCTTAGAAGGACGAGACAGAAAAGAACATGTTTTAATGACTGATGCTGGCACTGTCTTCCTATGCAACCTGGGTCAAGTCACGTAGGTCTCACTGTGTCTTAATTCTTCATATAACAAGTAAGATGGAGGTGATATTACCCCCTTTCCCTGGTAGGGGGAAAACCATTTGCTGAAGTTGGCTGTTGGGTATACAGTGAAGTGACCGTCAGGGGAACCTACATTTTGTGCATCTCCCGCATGCTGAACGTTTGGGGACATAAAGAACATGCATGTCTGTCTATACTCTTAACTTAAATTCAGATGGATCCAGATACCTTTGGAACAGATAATGGGCAAAGACTTGTTCACAAAAGATTTCATCTCTCTTCACTGATTCTATGTCTTTGTATGTTTGAAAAGAAAATTTCTTCAGAACTACATAATTTCTCCTGAGAGCTTTTGTGGTCCAAGATATTTATGAGCATCAGGAGATGGCGTGCATGAGAAAGCACAATGCTAACACACATTAATATGCAGTACTCTGTGCCCTTTGCAAGGATGTTGATAAATACTTAAAGAGCTGCTAACGACTAACCATCAAGTTTGAAAAACATCCTGTTCTAAGGTGGACCTTACATTACTGTTAGCATCAATATTTTTGGGCACTCAAGAAAACCTCCAAAAAAGCTTAATGATAACTGCATGAAATTAAATCCTTTTTGGCTTGAAGCTTACTGTTTTTAAAGGCCACCTGAGCTGATGGATACTTAAGAAAAAAAGATTTTGTGTTTTTTCGAAAGGCCTTGCTGGTAATGAAGCCATGAGGAAGAAGAATTGCATGGTAGCACATGATATGCATAGAATTGACCCCGTCATGGCGTGGTTGCGATATTTTCAGCAGTATTGAACATAGTCCAGGCAATACCATAAAACAGGGGGACCAAGGAGCATATTTACAAGCTTCTTGTAGAGTAGTACTGATGTTGAGTCTACATAATGGAGGCCTTAACTGCCCAGGTCATTGGAAACTACAAATTCTCACACAGTGCTCTGCGAGGAAGCTGGTGGATCAGCCGTCTGGGCCATAAAATAAGACTTTCATCTAGGAACCCGAAATTCTCTGCAGCTAATCTCTAGGGCTTTTAAATGGCAAAGAATATTGCCAACCTCTTTTTGTGAGACGAGACTCTTTGATTTGATTTGTACAAGTGGCTTTGCATTTCTGCCATAGGTGTTACTATGTGGGATCATCCAATGCTTTCTGGAGCTAGGAGGGAATCTGCATATCACTTTTGTCAGCTAGTGGACTCGAAGGAGTCTTACTCAGGCGGTGTTCTCAACGTTTCTTTCCTCTCAGGGAAAACTGAGCAAAGGGGAAAGCAAGATACTGACCCAAGAGCATGAAAGCACATGAAGTCATCTCTTAGGGCTCAGGACTGATGGATTTTCTTACGGCACCCCATCCTTTCCCAGTCAGCTCCTGTCTGTTCATTCTGAACAGGTGATTTTGCCTGTCACCACCCCTTAACCAAGGCTACTGTTCAGCCAGCGGATTGCCAGCCCCACTGCCTTTTACCTAGACATCCAGCCCACACAACCCTTGCTCACCAGCTGGCATTTCCAGAGAAACTGAATCACAAACAGATGCGAAAGCGAAATCTCCTGTGGTTCCCCTGGGGCTGGGTTCATCATGTTACTAGGGATGGGGGCAATTGCACAGCTGCTCTGATGTTTCCTGGGGAGCCTATATCAGGCCTCTGGGCTGTCAGCTGAGCTCCTTTATGGAGGAAAACTACCCGCTCCCTCAGATCTCACTAGGCATCACCTTTTTCAAAAAGTCACTTCCAATCAGCAATAAAGCTGTTGAGAGACTGCAACCATAATCGTAATGAGGACCTCCTTTTCTTTAGCTTTGTTGCAGATGCTTACATTTGTTTGACTGCATAACAAACAAAACCTTTCCAGAGGTATATGTTTCTTAGGCTTACACCTCTAATTTTAGCTCTGTTTCTCAAACAGGTTCATATTTTAATGGGATCCTGCTATAAAACGAAGAAGTTCCTGCTTTCACTGGCTGAAAATAAATTAGGACCTTGCATGCTACTGGCTTTGAGGGGTAACCAGACGATGGTAGAGGTAAGCCCTAAACATACGTAGTCATATAGGTTTACGAGCAGTATTCAGATTCGGTTTCACACTGCCTTTCCCAGAATTAGATCTAGTGGAACTAGAGAAGCCGAGTTCAGGTTTGTGTCATATCAAACACCAGCAGTGGGCAGTTGTATTTCTCTTAAGTGGAACGGAATATTGTTGTTCTGCCAATATGAGTGTGATATTACGTGAAAGGTGGATGCAAGAATTTTTGGAGAGAGAGATTGTTTGCTGTAATTCAGTTGGAGAGGCTAAGACAGGAAATAAGTGGCCATGATGGTATAGGCTGTGGCGAGGGGTCAGAATGCAGAACCACCAGGTTTTTCCATGACTAAATGCCTGATGCTTGTCTTGCCACCTGCAAAATGAGCAGTGCACAAGAAGTGCATTTACAAAACCTTGTTTACTTCCATTAATACACAGTTTTTTGTGCTTACGATTGGTTATTTTTCTTGCACTGATAGTTTATACATATTTTTCTGGGTTTCCTTAGAGAAGTTTCTTGATAAATGTCATCATATATTTTAAATGAAAATAGAGGGTGGTTAAATAGGTGGGAGGAGCTACAATTTTTTATTGACTTAGATCTGTGCAGGCTAATTTAATCCGGTAAATAAAAGAGTGTGCTGCATGAATTTGAATATAATATTGCTTGATTTTTTTCCATTAAAAATCATTACAATTATGGAGGGAATAAAAACTTTGCATTTTAATTGCAATGGCATGATATATAGCTGAAAAGGAAAGGCAGCACAGAGGGGGCAGCTTGTGTCCTAAGCCCGTGTGACCCACTGGAATCATCCCCTGGTATCTAACTTGCCCCTGGCAGACCCTTGCCCAGGGACGAGTCAGGCATATTCCCTACAGGATGGAGGGTGTCCTGGCCACAGCAGCCAGGTCCCAGCATCGTCTTCTCTCGGAGCCTCTCTGGCCTTTCACCATCCTGCCTCATAGACCGGATACACTTCACATGCATTCTGCTTGCACAGAAGCCCCAGCACTTAGGGACAGAAAATCCAGCACTTAGGGAGCTGCTTGGCTCTACTTCTCGTGTGTAATGTCTCAAGTCTGCCAATCTGCAGTCTAGCTGGTGTACCTGGGAAACACTGGATCGATTGTACCTGTTCTGAAGAGGGCTGTGGCATGCAGCCATCTTCCAGGACTGATGCAAAGTAATTGCACCTCTCAGTCAGAAGGAATGAGCACTAATGGAAGACAGGATAGATAGGCTGACTTTCAGAGATTAGAGTTCATTCTTTATGAATAAAAAAATGGTTTCTTGTGTTGGAAGGTCAGCAAATGTTGCTAGGATCCTCTAATCTAGCCTGCATAATGCATGCTCTAAAAACTTACCCACTAATTGAAACTAGCATGCCCAGTATAATTAGGATATTTGGAAGAAATTGAATGTAAGCACTGCAGTGACCACTCTTCTTTCATTCTGCTGCTAGATTTTGTGTTTGATGCTGGAATACAACATCATCGATAATAACGACACCCAGCTCCAGATCATCTCTACCCTGGAAAGCACAGACGTGGGAAAGAGAATGTATGAACAGCTGTGTGACAGGCAGAGGGAGTTAAAAGAGCTGGTATGTCGCCCTGCATGCAGTATTGCCATAGCACATTGTGGTCTGTACTCTCCAGAAATGGAGGTACAAAAGAAAGACAAGCAGGGTGTGAAATTCCCAGTTAACAACAGGATGGGAGCAGTATTTGGAGGATTTTACTGTGAATATATATACTGTGTGATATTTGCTGATGTGTCTAATCCCATACTATGTTTATGAATGATATTCAATAACCTGCTTAGAATCTGTGTGAAAGAATAAAGGTGAAATCCTGCTGTCTTAAGATCTTACAAGTCAGCTTGTCAAATTCTGCCACCTTTTGACATATGAGTAGCAAATGGTTCTAGTGCTGGCCAGCATTTCTTAATGCTTTGACATTCACAGCGTTTCACTGAGATGGTCTTTAGGTCTAGTTCTCAGAGCTAGAGCCTACAAGAAAAATTTTTTTTCCTGATTTTAAAGACAGGATCTACAGATTGAAGATAGATCTGCTCTCATTAGCACTTTTACACCTATGCAAACATACCCACAATCTTCCTCTTCCCTCTTTCACATTTATATGTGTCTTCCTTAACCCCTGCTCCCAGCCTGAAAAGTATATGCTTTTTTTGAAGTCAAACAAATGATTTTATCAGCTGCACAGTCTCACCCCCTTTGCTATCCTAGTCCAGCATTTTAAGGCTGTTTCCTTTAAAGTGAAAGCAACCAAATAACGGCAGGCTGAATCGGACAAAATGCTGACCCATGGCACGAAGACCACTGGCTGCAGTTAGCAGACGTCCCCTGGGTAGCAACAGGCCTGCATCTAGCACACTCAGAAAAAAATCTGTCAGTGCAGAAAAAGCAGGGAAGAGGTGGAAGGGCTGGCAGGGAGCTTTGAAATCGGAGCAGGGTTTGCTCTAGTGAAGAGCTTGCTATCCTTCAGTTGGTCTGAAATGTAGAATGGCAACTTGTTTGACCAAAATATCTTCTCTCTTACAGCAAAGAAAAGGTGGTCCCACAAGGTTAACACTGCCATCCAAATCCACAGTAAGTTAATCGTGTCAATAGAAAAACAAGCTTTTATCTTTCCATATTTAAACACTTGATTTATGTTTGCCATGTGGCACAGCGGTTTTGGTCAGTCGAGAGGGGAGCCATTCCACTTGCTCTGTCAACGCAACTGGAGTTTACACAAGTAAGGGCACATTTCTGCTCTTGGGTCTGTGCAGCAGTTTCCAACGCCAGTACAAGCATCAGACTGTCAGATTTATACTGGTGCGCAGATTTGGAATTTACAGTAGGATCTAACGGTAGATCTGGGGACAGAATTTTGCATTAAAAAAGCAGACTGCGCAGTGTCCACTTCTGGATCTTAGACATGAAAGTCTGAAAGAGACGCATCACTCTTGCAGTTAAGCCTGGTGCAAACCCAGACTAACCTCACTGAGGCCAGGTAACGGTCCTGAACACGGTTTGGATCTAGAACTTGCAGTGAAATCTTCATTAAGTTAAAAGACCCATCTTCGACATTTGTTCTGACACTGAAGCCTTCGTGTCTCATAAGGAGACACACGCAAAGAACATTTTTGTCCTAATGTCTGGATACATTTTTCCCAGGGTGTGTGAAGCAATGCTGCCACAAGAGCCCAGCTGCTTGCCAAACAAACAGAAACTTCTCTATGTGGTTCTCTCTTACTGTAAACAAGTGGTATAATTGTGCAACTCTTGCTGGTTAACAGTATCAGTGACACCACTGCAGATGATTGCAGGCTGAGGAGTCAATGATCTTGCTTATCAATCTGTTGTTTGTTTTCAGGATGCAGACCTGGCCCGCTTGCTAAGCTCGGGATCTTTTGGAAATTTGGAAAACCTCAGCCTGGCCTTTACCAATGTGACAAGTGCTTGTGCTGAGCACCTCATTAAACTGCCTTCACTCAAGCAGCTGAACCTGTGGTCAACTCAGGTAAGTGCTTTGCAGACTGACCTCAGAGCAGGAACCAATGCTGACTAATTCTGAAATTTCACATTACGTCAGCATGAGAAGAGTGTGTGAAGAAGCTTGCTTAGAATGAGTTTGTCCTCACGCTATTTTTACAGGGCCTTTAGTGGTCTAGCTCATCTTGGAGGCTGATTTTTCTTTTTTTTTTTTTTTAACATTTTTTAAATTTTATTTTATTTTTAATTATAAAAGGGTTGCTGTTATCTTGGGTTGAATGGTCCAGTTAGGCATTGTTGATACTGTGTACTTTACAGTACACGTGCTGCTGTTCATCTGAGAAGTGCTTATGCTTTCACCCATTTAGGACAAAAAAAAATGGTGCTGTGCAGCTCATCTGGTCAAGCAAAACACGGAGTCTATGCAGTGTAGGCAGTGAATTGCCCTGAATGCTGATCAACCAGAATTTCTTTAAAAACAACAGCAGCAGAAGGAAACTCAAATAGTGAATAAATAGAAGGAAACTATAATGATAATGTGGTTATTTTGTAAGCAAAAAGAGGCCAAGTTAACTGAATAAATTATGCAGCTGTTAATTGAAAGAGCTTTTAAAATTAAATTTTTCTTCTACATTTCCCTGCTGGTTTTGGTCTCTGAGGTTCTCCACTGAATAGGTTTTCCCCATTTTCTGTTAGCACCTATTTGTAGTGCTCGCTGAAAATACGATTATTCTCACTGCAACCACAAAAAGCAGCATTTTTTTCACTCAAATGTCATGTAAATATCTTGTTTTGTTTTCCTAACTACTTTTGTATTCCAGAAATTTCCTCTTTTTGTGTGGGGAATATGAAGTAGAATCTGATTGCTTGCTTGTTTTAAGACTGTCTTGTATCTCCTCCAGATTTGTCCTAACAATGTGACTTTTGGATTTTGAAGCTTTGATGCTTCTTGCTCAAAATGAGTTTGATTTCACTGGACAAAGAGCCTGCTTTTTGTATGACCTTCTTTTTTTTAAATTAAAAAAAAAAAAAGAGTTTAGATTCATTTTATTTTGCGATATCCTGGTTTCCATTAATCTAGAATTCAAAAACAGCAGAAACAAAGTGGGTCAATAGAACAATTACCAATCAATAGTACATTGTTCTTGAGACCAAAATAGCTAATTAATACCACTTGCATTATGCTTTTTTTTTTTTTTTGGGTGATGTGGTTGGGAACTGGCTGAGACTGCCGTAACCATCTTGTATAGCCTGGGTGGGAGCTCTCTCATACAAAGTCCAGACTTCAAAGGCACCATTCTAATTAAATGATGGCCTGCGGTTAAGTGCGCACAAGTCACTTAATTTTTCTGTTCCCTGTCTGCAAAATAGGAATAAAACAATTTGCTTTCTCTCCTGTCATTTGAGATTGCGGTAAACAATCTGAGTGTGGCTTTGAGGGCTCATCTGCAAACCTCGTTTTAATGTGCCCTGTTTGCACTGAGGTACTTGCACATGATGTTCATGCATTGTTTGAAAACAACTTTGCTTACGCCCCACAGTTTGGAGATGCAGGGTTGCGGCTTCTGTCTGAACACCTCACGATGCTGCAAGTGCTCAACCTCTGCGAGACTCCTGTCACGGATGCTGGGCTGCTGGCACTTAGTTGTAAGTGACCAAAATAAGCTATGGAAGAAAATTATGTGGGTTCAGAGGAATTCACGTGGGTTCAGACAGAAGATTGATTTCTTGGCTGACACAGCATTGCTTCCGCAGGGATTTAGGACAGGCCGTGGTCGTGTTTTGGTTTAAACTTCCCTCCTCCCTGCCCACTCAAGCAGCGCAGGCAGGGGAAGTGGGACGGTGATCTGAGCCTGCCGATGCTTAGTGGCCTTGTGGGGGCTTTGTTGTCCCAGACCGTACTCTAGCTCTTGCCTCTGACTTTACTGATGGCACTTGTCTTGAACTCACGTGGTGACCTGTTGCCCTGGGACTTCCCGGCTTTTTTCACATGCCCTCCTGTGGCTGTCCCCTCTGGGTGGGAGTCTGACCTCGTGGTGCAGGAGGGGAAGATTGCAAAGCCATGTAGCAACTTGTTAGTGAGTTTAGCAACTGTGCACAGCAGGTTTCGTACCCTTTCTGGCATTTTTTGTTCCTTCTTTTTTGGGGAGGTGAAACTCTCGCTATTCTTAATTGAAACAGGGAAGGCAGAGTGGGCCATCTAAGTAGCGCTCAGGATTCCCTTGTGCTGTGCGACCTGCTCGATATGCCAGAATGAGACCCTTTCCTGCATCCAACAGTGTATTATAAACCTCGCCTATTGGGTTTAAGTGGCTCTTTTAACAGGCTTGATCCCACACAGACGTGCCAGACAGGCCAGTAGTTATGGCTCATCTTAGGAAACTATTCTGCCAAGTACGGGAGCCTAAAATGGAAATGGGGGGCAGGGAGGGGAGAGGGAGGACTGCTAGATCAGCATGGCCTCTGCATGCACCATGCAGAGCACGGAGAATGGGCACTATTCAGAATAATGTGCAGGAGACGGATTGTAAGAAGTTGCCTGAACTCCTTTGAAGTCAGCGGACTTAAGCATATGCTTAACGGCCCATCCTAAATAGGGACTTTTTCCTGGATGAGGGCCCAAACAGCTGTTTATCCATTTGTAGTTCTATATTTTACACTATTCAGCTTTTTCCTGAGAGTGCTGCACATAGTCATGTCTTGTTTATGCTTTGGCCTACTGTAAGCCTGACTTTTTAAGAAAATGCAGCATGATCATAAATACCTGTGTGTTTTCTCTTTTAGCCATGAAGAGCCTGTGTAGTTTAAATATGAACAGCACCAAACTTTCAGCAGACACCTACGAAGATCTCAAGGTATTTCTGAATTGCATCCACTAAAGATGAGAAGTAGCTGGCCCGGGAGGACTTGCAGATTTAGCTAGTGCAGAGAGAATTGGTCCCATGGAGTGGGTAGCATGAAAGTCATCTGAAGAGGGTAAAGTGGATTATTTTGGGGAGATAATGACTGAAAACAGCATTCTGAGGTTGCTGGCTTTGATGGACTCGGGAAGCATTTAATATGCTGAATGGACGAGTATGAGATGGAATCAGAAACTGAACCTTTCTGCCAGTGCTATCAACAGTAAAGGTTTCATAAATAAGAGCATATTGGTTGTTTCCGATGAGGATACACAGACAGGTAAAATCTAGTGCACACCTCCAAAGCCATGTCCTGTACTGTTAACAGGACCAAAAGTAACGTGGGTGAACAGCATTACGGAGCTTTGATTCAGAATGCAAAGGGAGAATTAAAAGCACTGAGGAAGGTGCAAGTTTATCTTGACACCTGTTGGACTGGAACTGGGCTTTAAGCAGAAACACCTGCACAAATGCTCAGTTCCCGAGTTTGACGTGTAAGATGTCTGGTGTTGCCATCTGTACTGTGAATTTACAACCGCTTCTGCAAAATGGTGTAAAGAACTAGAATGTGGCTGTGGGAGGGGAACGGCCCCAGGTGGTTTCAGACAAAGACTGCCAAAGATGCGTTGGCTTTTGTGACTTCACATGGACTTTGTCTTCACTCTGGTGTTGCGTGAGTCACATCTCCCAAAATCTTACCTTATAAACCCAAGCGCTCAAGATTAAACTCGACATTATGTTGTCTTGTATGTTGAAACCTTAGATTGTGCCAGGTTTATTCAAAAAGGTCACAACCTTGGGTTGAGTTTCAAACTTGAGGCAAGTCCTGAAACTGCTCTGCTTTCAAAATTCACTGCAAACGTGTATCTTCGGTTCTGGCTGCGGAGCCAGGGCTCCCCCAGGGACTCGGTTGCAATGCTGCTAGCATGGATTTTTCAAGATCAAGTTTTCAAAACTTGTGATACAATTGTATATGCAAAGAAGAAGTCCTTAGAATTAACAGCTGGCTTGCAGATGGGTTCAGACAATGGAGCTTGTATCAGGCCCCAAGCATTTACAGACAATCAAGGTCAATGCTGTATTTGGCCCAGGGCTCTGAAATCGAGTCTGTTGAGAGGCTCCTCCAGTCCTACCCCTGCTTCTGAGCCCCTCTGCCACTAACTTCAGACCGAAACTCGTATTTTCCTAACCGGTTCCCTCTGCTCTGGTATTGCATTAACAGTCCTTAGCAGCAGCGCAAGAAAGTGACTTGCCAGGGCAAACAGCAAAACTGGCTGTGAGCGAAGTCCCGATGATTGCAGAGAATTAAAAAAGCTGAGAAAACAGGCATGCGTCACTTTTTCCCCTCTCACCTCTTTCATCGAGATTTATCTTAGTGGCCATTTTTTGAGAGCTGTGTGTGTGTTCAAAGGGAGGGTAATAGTTTCTTTCCCTGGGGCACGTGGTTGTAGGTCTGTTGAGAACAGCTCAGACTTCAAAGAACGTACTTTTGATACAAATCTTTCCTTCTTCTCCCCTTGGTCTGCGAGAGCATTCGGGGCACAAGCCGGTGATGACATTTCCTCTCCACTCCATCCCCCACCCCACTAAACACGCTTGCACACACACAGACACCCACATATGTACCAGGCAGGCTGAACCAGACAATAAATAAACACCCACTACTGAAGTCATTATTGCCTAACTGAAAAATTATTTGCTGGCAGTGTCTGTAGGATTATGACTAGCTCTTATCAAAATATGCATGCACATAAATCAGGGAGTGAGGTAATAATGACTCCTAGAAACTTCCAGCTCCTCAATTATGCCCTAGCCTAATTAAATGTGTTTATTTGTTTTGAGAGAATTAGCCATACAATTATGGTCAGAGAGCATGGAAACGGGATCGACAAGCAGGAGCAGCGCAAACAGCCGATTCCCATCTGCCTCGCGCAGCGTAGTTCAGGAACAATACATCCAAATGCGGTGGAGTTATGGAAAGGAGACCACAAAGACACCAAAAGTTGCTAACACTCTCCACGTTTTTTTAATACATGGAGGGAAAAATCAAGCAATGACTTAGCGTGGAGGCTGAAGAAGGAACGTATGGCTGGCTGCTGCAGTTTGAGGCCGCTGCCTTCACGGCTGGAGTTTGACAAACAAATTTTGCTCGGCATTTATGTCAAAAATAAAGATCGGGGTCTGATCTGGACCTGATCGCCGATGCACGGGTTTTACTAGAGCCACTCGTTTTTGCCGCAGGTGGGACTTAGTCTTGTGTGTCTGTAAAGGCTCAGCATCTTGTTCCTTCATTAGCACCTGTATGCTTGGGCTCACTGCTGAACTCAGCACCGGTACTCCGCAGGGTTGAGGTCGTAGCGCATCTTTCTGCAGTTTCTGGCCAATAGATCAGTCCTCCCAGTTTGCTGACGATACAGATTTGACGGGAACCTTTTCCCTGAGTCCTGAACGCGTGCCATTAATTCTGACCTTTTCCTACCCTCCCCACAGGCTAAACTACCCAATCTGAAAGAAGTGGATGTCCGCTACACCGAAGCATGGTGAACTCTCCCTGCCTCCGACTCTTCTCTTTTGCTTCTCATGAGAAGGAAAAGATTTTTAAAACAAACAGAGAAAAACAAACCGGAAAATAACTTTTGGCTAATACCTATAGAGCAGTGAGTCCTGGGACTTGGTGGTAGGAGTCGTGGTTGTGGGGTAGAGGAGTGACGTTGTGTGTGTCGGGGGGGACAGGACAAGCCTGGACCCGGCCGGATTCTTTCAGCTTTGTGATTTTGGAATCAACATAATTTAAGTTGAAAAGGAGAAAAAAAAAAAAAAAAAAAAAAGGAAAAAAAAAAGACTTTGTAGCAGCAAGAGGATTATAAAGAGGAAAAAACCACCTTTGTGGATTTTCTTTGCCTTTGTGTTTTATGCCGTGTGGAGAAAAAAAAAATACATTCATTTGTCATTATTTACCTGGGTTTCCTTGGCTGGCACCCATCCAGTCAGAACTCTTTCACCAGTTTTGCTCCAGAAAATCAAACTTACAAAAATCTCAAGAGAAGAAAACCAAAACCAACATGATTTTCACCTCCCCCCGTGTTCTTGCAGTTGTTATGCAAAGTAATTTTGTTGTACATAAGATTTACATAATGCACCTATTTAAGAAAATGGTTCACAAATAGCAGGTCTGGGACCTGTCTTTTATTTATGAATTATTAATTCTTTTACCCTTTTTTTGCGTATAGTACTGTATAAACTAGTTTGCTGTCTTGTTGTTGTTGTTATTTTTTTTAAAAGGAAATGTCCTCCTTGAAGAATTGCCTTTTAGTAATGCATACTGTATTATACTCCCTCTCTGTCACAACATTCATCGCGTTGTCTTTTTGATTTCAAAATGCCTCAAACGTTATCAAATAGGAAGGAAAATATCTATCAAGGGGGGTATGGGTGGGGGGGGGGGGGCAGGGATTAATAAAAGTCACATTTCCTTCCGAAGTCTGAAAACTTTCTTTAGTCTTTCAAACCATGTCAGGTTTAAACACAGGAGATTGGGGAAAAGACATCATTTATTTTGCCCATGGGGTATTTGCAAAACTCTGTAGATTTTACGAGTTGCCTCGGTTGTTTTCTGTTTACGTCCGATATTTCAAAAAGAGAAAAAAAAGCTCTCCCTCCATTTTGTGCATCAGCTTTTTCTATTATTTTTTTTTTCCCCTCCTCTTCTCCGCCCTCCCCTCCTTCCCCCTACCTGTTCTGTGCACGCATTGTTTTGCATGTTCCTCTGGGGAGACAGAAAATAGCGTTGTTGCTGATCCGATAGCTCTGACCTGTCTGTAAATGTGACTGCGACATTTTTCAAATTCCACAATTGCTTAGAAGATGATTTTTTAAAAATTGTGGTTTCTTTTATAACTATGCTGTTGACTTTTGGTTTTTTTTTCATAATGAGCCTTCATTGTACAGAGCTGCTTATTTAAAAAAAAACAAAACAAAACAAAAAAAAGTTTTTCCTCTGTTTAACACCTTTATTTTATTCTTCAGCACCTCAAGGTTTCACATACAGCCAATGTAATTTTTTATATATAAATATATATATATTTATCTTATTCAATGGAAGCCAAGCTTTTGGTTTTGTTTTTTGTTTTTTTTTTGTTTGTTTGTTTGTTTTTTGTTTTTTGTTTTTTTTTTAACTTTGTTGCGATGTAGACAACCCCTACCCAAATAATGTTTTTTTTTCTTTTTTTCTTTTTTTTTTTTTTAAAAAAAAAAATCAATCAAACAGAAATTGAGTCTTAACTCACGTAGTGTGCCAGGGTTTTTTCCCCTTCAAATCCCAAACTGTATGTGGATGCAGTATGGGAAGAAAGAAGAAAAAAAGAAAAAAAAAAAAGAAAAATTACGCCAACATTTTCCTTAGCACTGTTGCTTTTACCAATGGTTTACTACTACTGTTCTGTAGCTGTGTACAAAGAGATGTGAAATAATTTCAGGCAAAAATAAACTGTAAGTGAATATCTTTTAGCTGCGTGCTTTGTGTTTTCTTTGAAGGAAGCTTTCGCTGGCCCGATGACGCGGGGATGCTGTGGGAGGTGCAGAGGACGACAGCTTACCGAGGACGGTGTCTCAAAGAGCTGCGCTCTCGCAGCTCGCTCTGTGCCACGGCTCCGCTCTGCGCACCGGTGCCTCGGCGCTGCCCCTTTCCTCCGATCGCAAAGCGGGGGGACCAGCAGGCAGCTGTCATGGGTGTTTTCCACCAGCCGCCGGGTTTCGAGGCACCGTCACCTAGAAGGGACGAGGAGGAGGAGGACAGCTGAGTCTCTGCGCGTCCGGTTCTTGCATCTTTCCCTGAGACCGTTTATCTCTGCGCCATTCCTAACCCTTCACAGGCTCAAGGAGTTCTTGCACTGGCCATCAAGAGAGTTGCATTGGTGGGGGTTTTTTTGCACTGGTTGCCTGAAGTAGGCAGTACTGGAAGCACTGGGGCATTTCCAGACTCGAGAGGGGTTTCTGCATATTAAGGTCCCTTTCAGGGCAGCATGCAAATGGAAGGATCTGCTGCGTTTGCGTTCTGCTCACTGCCCTTGATAAAGCACGCCGGTTTGTGGGCTGCACGCCAGCAGGAAATCCAGCTGGAGCTTCACAACTCTGCTTCGATCGTCTAGGCAATTACTAGACTTCTTTAGCTTTTAAACAAATGAGCCCCACTTGAAACCAATTCCCACAGATGTTCTGAGAGCCACCTTCATCACCTATGTTACCTGGCTGCTTTACTCATTTTTATCTGTATTTCTGTCCTATTCCACAAAACAGACTTTAGGACATGGAGAAACACAAGCGTTTGTACCATGTTTCCAGGCGAGGCAAGAAGTGCTCACAGGATGGCCCTTGATAAAGAGAATAAACCGTGCCTTTATGTTTTTCTCCCACTGAAACGAGACAGCTGTAGCTGAGGCCATCAGGCTTTTTGAGTCTTTTCCCTCTGAGCAGTCCCTGCTGCGTATGGGCTGTCCTCCCCTGGCAACAGCAAGGGACTTCACAAAACCTTTCTGGACCCTGAATAGCCAGGAATGAGTCTTAACTCATGTAGTTGCATGAGGGACTGAGAAATTGCCTAGGGAAGGAGAGCTTTGGGCCTTGGTGAAATGCAAGCACGCGTTGGGGACAGCTTCTCATCCTCCTGCGGGCAATGAACCCTTTTCCTGCAGCTCCCAGGCTCTGCCTTCTGGGGAATCAGGGACAGCAGTTGGGTTCTGCAACCTCAGCTGGCTCATCAGCAGTGGAAGAAGCTTGAACATCCTCGGTGCGCTCGTTTTGCTGTAATGCCACGCGGGTGACTTGGAGCGAGCAGGGAGATGGCGTGCGTGAGATCCCCCTTCAACACCTGCCCTGGTCCTGCCTTCTGCAACGACCTCCAACAAATCGCTCCCTTGTGCTTCGTTCCCTCTCCCGAACCAGCAAATATTTGTGCGATGGCAGCAGGCTAAACAAAATCGGAGCGAGCTCCAAGATGATCAATGTGTCATTAAATAAAATGGTACTGGTGGCCTGTCTCACCTTGCGGGAGTCGTCTCTGTGCCAGGGCGGGTGCCTTTGGCCTCCAGCCCCCGGCAATTACAGAGCGGCGTTGTTAGAGATTTCTAAGGATTGCGTCAGGCCGGGGATTCTTGGTTACAAAAGGGGAGGATTAGACGTGGCGTAGTAAGAGATGCTGTATCGCGGCTTGCGCTCGGAAAGGTTTTTCTGAGTTTTCTCTACTACAGGGCTTATAGAGGTTTCACCTGGATAATGATGCCTTTCTGCCTGCCTTTCAGCTGCTGCTTGCTGATAATACGAGCCATTAAAAAGCTGCCCAATTTCATTTGGGAGGTTACTACAGCCTGTCTTCCCAGGGACTGTGAATACCAGGGGTTTGTCTAACCCGCAGCTTTTGGCTTTCAACCCGAACTAGTGCGATAGCTTTGATGCAAGTCCAAAGAGCACAAAGCTGCAGCGCTGCTTTCTTTCAGGGGCAGTTTTCTCATGTTCTCGTTAAAACCCCGCGGTTGTCCTACCTTCCTATTGCTTCTTCCACTGCTCACAGCTACGTTTCGAGTTTCAGAAGACCGAACGCAGAGATGAATCTCACAGAGTACCAGTTGCCTCCTGTTTCCCAGCTGGGTGGGTACAGCTTGTTTGTTGCTCGGAGAGTAAAATACATGCCTAAAATCCCGACAATTAAGCGTGGATTTGCTTGGAGGGGAATGCTGAAACAGCTGCTGGCCTGAAGAGTTGTCTGGTCATATTTTTACCAGGTAAGAGCTTGGTATGTCATGTTCATATGGTCCTTTCACACAAGGTGGAGCCTAGGTTATCTACAAGTCCTCTCTGTGAGGACCTGAGGCTATCTGCCTGACTCTGGTTGTGGGACCTCACGGGGAGACGTGATAGACCTCACGGGGAGACGTGATAGATGGTGGCACCAGGGTGGGTGTGGAGCACCTGGGCTGTCCTCAGGGTAGATCTGCAGGTTGCTCAGTGCCCTCTTGAGGTCTGTGGGTATCCTGAGCCGGCTGCGTGTCCCCAGAGCAGGCAAGGCGTGCCAAGCTTTGTCCCCATGTCAGGGCCACCCCGAGAGGCTCCATCTCTGAGCCTCAGCACTGAGCACAAAAAGCGTCTCTGATATTCTTCATTCCTTATGCTTCCCAGAGAGCAACAAGCCTCTGTTCAGGTAAAGTCCTCTTGGAAATAGAGCAGGAAGGTGTTTGGAGCGAGCAGAAAGACCTTGTTGGTAGATGGGTGTAGGGCCTGGACTCTGGACGAGCAACCTCTAAATGCAGTAAAGGTATGAAACAGTAATGATGGGCTCAAAAGCAAAGCACGGATGCCAACACTGCCCGAGACTTCTGGACAACAGCAGGAGCCGGGGCTGCTCCCATCTTTGGGATTTCCACTCCCCTGATGGCTGAGAGCAGGAGTAACCTCCTGTCTCACATGTACAAGGATTTCTAATCTGGAAAAGAGCTCCTTGAAACTTCCTGCACATCTATAGGCAATAAGCCCATAGCGCTACCACCATTCTCAGCTAAAGGCAATGCTGACCTCTCCCAGCCTCTGTAAAGCCGACCAGCTGGACCTGTTAGAACACATCAGTCAGCTATATTGCTGTGTCTTCAATTTTTAATGATTTTTTCCAACTAAATAAAGTACACGCATCAAAATACTTGTTTCAAGTGGATGTTATCATCCAGGTTTTTTCCATTGTCTTTTCTATTGCCTGGGGAACATCTTAAGTAACTATTTGAGATAAGCCATTTTTATTAATAACAGATCTTGGAATATCCTTTTTGCCAGTAGTATTAAACATGCAGGTATTTTCCCTGCTAGCCTGATACCTGCTTTTTTATTATTATATTTTTAGGCGATCTCACTTTCATGCTTTTCACCACCCAGCTAGAACAAGTCCTGTAATATATTTGTATTTTTAAAATAGGCCCTATCAGATTTTAAATATATACGTACAAAAATCTCACCGTCACCCCAATGGTCATGCAAGAACCGCGTCAGTATAGCGCTGCCGATGTGACTGTGTGTCCTTCTCCTACCAATCTCTACAAAGATCAAAGCAAGGGTCTGTGTATCAGAATACAGCTCGCAGCTCATGTTCAGTTCATTACTAGCATGGAATTGGTCTCTGCAGCTAAATTAACCACTTTGCTTCACAGATCTGGCAGTTGATATAGTAACCAGTTTCTTCCTAATTTTTGTTCCAGGATATAATATCAAATATTAATCCCTTAATTTTAACGCAGCACACATTTGAGGTTGAATTGTTCACAGCAGCTGAGATACTTTTAAATCTCAGCAGAGTCTCTCCCGCCCAGAATCTCCCATTCTTACATAGGCCTTTACTGTAAAATCAGTGCCTTTGTAGTAAATTACATGAAGCTCTTGTAAAAAGAAGAGTTTGCTTTGAATATGGGGTCAGAAACCTGCTGACTGTCTGACAAATAAAAGTGTTGCTAGTGTCTTTGGTATGCAGTATATCTCATATTTAAAATACAGAAACCTTGGCTCAGGGATACTTTTCTTTCCATATTTTACCAATTATAATGATGTTGAGGATAACTAATGTTACTGACTCATTTGCCAGGTGCTTTGAGATCTCGGAGCTACGTTTTGTTATTTATTGCTGCACTGAGAGGCGGGGTTGTGAACCCTGAAGGTTGCAGAAACACATCTGTCGGGAATGCTTTGAATTTCAGTGTAAGTATCGTACTGTTAGAAAGACACAAGTTTGGGTTGATTGTTGTTTATTTATAAAAGAGAGAAAGATATTGTAAAACTAGTCCGTTGACTAGGATTTTATGTCGTTCTCTGATCCTATTTTACCAGCCATCTCCCTTCCATGTGGCGCTTTCTCCAGTCCTGACGGATGGGATGAGCGGCGGCGGGGCTGGGTCAGCATCCCCGTGCCCGCGTGCCTGGAGCCGGGCGGACGAGCCTCATCGAGATCTCCTTCCCGGTAAGAAAAACAGCAGATCCTGCTCTGTCTGCACGATGAGCTAGTGTAGAAGCAGAATTCATCCAGTGTAATAAAAAAAAAAAAATCAGACCTTTATAAAAATCCCAGCCACAGCTAAAACAAAACCTCCCCATGACTCGGGGAGGAGGGCCGTGTATGAGGGGTAGCCAGGAAGGCCAGGCTCAGCTCTAACGTTACTCCTGCCCTGTCAATGAGGTGAAACATGTTCTGTTTTAACATTGCGGTGAACTGGGGAATATGTAGAATATTTTTGCCTGGAACAGCCTGACCCAGACTGCTGCAAGCGGTCCGCTTTTAGCGGCAGTAGCCCTGGCACGTGGAAGTTAAAGGAGGCTCCAGGGGAATCGAGGATTTGTCAAACGGGATTGTATCCATCCCTGGAACTGGGGCCGGCAGGGGCCTGAGTATCCTTGCCTCGAACCTGGTGAAGAAGCCAGGTCCCACTCCCTCGGGAATCTTCAAAAAACGCGCCGGGTGTCATTTGAAGAGGGAGGTCTGCCGGCGCGAGGCATCTCCTCAGGTGCAAAGCCTCTCCCCTCGTCACCTCCTTCACGTTTCAGGAGCATCCAAACCATCTGCTTTGGCAATACCGTCAGTTTACAAGGACAGGGGAAACGGGTCGGCGTGCGCGGGGTAGAGCGCCGTCCTGACGGCTCGGTTTCTGAAATAGAGCTCCATCCCACCACTGCCGGTGATGGGGCTCCCCACCACCCCCAAATGACGTGAGGAGGGGTCCGGGCCTGGTAGGCATCCATGGATGCTGCTGCAGGCCCCAGCGGCGGGGTGACCTCCTGAGAGAAATAAACAAAACCCCCAAACCAGGGGGGGAGGTGGCGGGGGGGAGGGGGGAGAAAAAAAAAGTTGTACTTGAGGTTAACGCCGCTCTCCGCCGCAGAGCCGATGACATCAATGTTGCCATGGTGACAAAATCTTCACTTAGGTATGGTGAGCGCCCTGAGCTTGCAGCTGCCAAGGAAACCCGCCCGAGCTCCAGCACACAGCCGTCGCGGCGGCCCTGGGGCCTTCCTCCTCCTCCTTCTCCTCCTCCTCCTCCTCTTCGCCTTGCCCTGCCACTGAGGGGCTCTGGGCTGCACCCTGCTCCCTGTCCCTCATGGAAGTATTTTGGTGAAATCTTCCATTTTTCGTCCCTGCTGCTGTCCCGGCAGCTCTGGCACGTCCCGAGGATGACGAGGGAGAACTGCCAGTACTCCCTACTGTCGGTAGAGACGCGAGGACATCGCTGGCACCACGAGTCACCTCCTGTCTGTTGATGGACTCCAACGTCTTCATGGAGGCCCAAACAAAGCTGTTGGCCTCCACCTGCTCATGAGTGAAGTTATTTTGGGTTTTGGGGCCTGGTTTGGTCCGATGCTGGGCTCAGGAGCCGCGGGAAGCCTGGCATGGTGCAGGGCCCTTTCCCTTCCCAGGCGAACGCCAGCCACGAGGCACGATGTGGCTTCGCCTCATCCCTGGGGCAGCGAGCGGCTGGTGGGGTGACCATGGAGGAGCAGGCATGTGGGACGTTTCGCATTCCCCCGTGACTTGAAACACAGCACAAAGCAAACCCATCTGCAGCCATTTCTTTGCCGTGAGGCTGTGCCAGCACAGCACGGAACGATTCCCCCTCTTCATCAGTACAAATGAGAAACTTCTAAAGTTTGGTTATTCCCTCCTAATCCACTGATTGCAGGCAAGAGCAGTCATTAGTCGCCAGGGTGAACCCATGGGCTCACAACTGAAGTGAGGAAAATATTTGGTGAGAAGTCTGGGTCTGAATAAAGCCCCAATTTCAGTGCCATGCTCAGCTGAAGCCGTGCCGTAGCCTGGCTAAGCGTGAACATCCTGACCAGTGCTCCCCCAGCTCCCCCAGCACCTTTGCCAGCCCAAAAGGACCCCCAAGGTCTCCCTGGCATCACGGGAGGTTGTTCAGTGGCTGCTGGCCAGGGGCTTCTGCCCTGCCATGAATTCACCTTCAGCAGAATAGTATAATGCAAAGCCCACCAAAGTTGATGGAAAAGGTTCTTTTTTAACGTATTTTTAAAGCAGGCCTGAGTAGTTATTAAGCGGTCTGGGGATTTTTGTTTGGTTTTGTTTTTTAAGTGGATATTGAGTACAGACTTAACGGTTCCAGTGATTTATCGTGGCAAGTGACGCCACTGCATCATTTCAAACGGGGCAGCGGCCAGCCCCGTGCGACCCCAGCGGAGACCCTCTGGTTGCCTGTCTGCACGCCGAGGTACTGCTCTAGCTTTTAGTTTAGAAGTTGGGGGTTTGGAACTTGGTCAAGCTGTTGTTATTTCAGGGGGGGTGGAAAAAAAAGGAGAACCAATCCATCTAAAGGAGAAACATCTGCTGGCACACGAGACACTGCTGGCTTTCAGGCTCCAGGGTCTGCGATTAATCAGGCTCCGAGTTGTGCCGCTGCCGAGAGCATGGCCGAGTTGAGCCGGTTGCTGGAAAGGAAAGGAAAAGCTGGGCATCGGCACGGCACGGCACAGCAGAGCCGCCAAATCCGGCACGGCAGAGCCGCCAAATCCGGCACGGCACATGGCAGCCGGCCTGCTGGCGGGGGGGTAGTCCCCACCACGGGCTCACTGCGGCGGCTGCAGAATGGGTGCCCGAGGGTGAGCATTGCCTCACGCCATTCTTATTTTTGGGGGAAAAAGACACAATTTACCAGGAGGCAGAAGTACAATTCAAGGAAAGCCCAACCCACTGCTTTAAAAGATGCTTTAAAAAAAAAGTAAGTTTTGCAGTAAAATTACTCAGTGTTATTATAGAGCTGTGGTAGGAGCAAAGGCGATTAACTAATAGCAAATCTCTGGAGAAAATGAAGGATTTTTTTTTTAGGCCTGAATTTTCAAGACTAATTATGGAATTATTGATATCCTTACAAAACAATTACGAATTTTACACAGTACCAGATCTCCACTACCTGATTTCTGGTCACAAGAGAGGAGCGTAGTCAAGGGGAAATGACTCACGGCTGCCTGTGGTTGAAATTAATGAGATATTTATCTGGAAATACTCCTGTCAGTGGCTTTTCTTTCTAGCCCAAGTCAGGACAATAGCATGGAAATCATCACCGACGACAGCGGTGCCTGCGCTGTGATGGTCGCAGGGACTGGAGGATCAGCTCTGCTAAGCGCAGGATCAGATGAGTGATGGGTTTTAAGGCCTAGAAACCCCATTCTGAATGTTCAGGCCGACTTGCTGCAGAACGCAGCCCGGTTTGCTCCCTAATTCCCGTGATAACCCCACAAGCGGTATTTATTGGGGAGAGAAAGGAGAAAGATGATGAGGAAGAACAGAAATCAGCCGTGGGACCTTGGGATGGGACCTTTTTTTTTTTTTAATTTTTTTTTTGCACATGCCACAGAAAGCCCTTTCACATCCTGCATTATCTTTTCTGTAAGCAAGAGCTCTTACAGCAGAGCCGGCTTTAAATATACGTGGAAGAGAAATCCTTCGCCTGCCTGCGCCTGGAGTTACCCAGCCTGTCATCTTCCTGGAGAGAAACAGCAGTGACTGTGCACGCAGAAGCTGTGTTTTCTGGACTGCTTCAAAGCCCTGCCCTGCCAGCCAGATTATTGATCAGGAGGAAGCGGCGGCGTTTCAGAAGCTTCCCCAAAAAGGCACGGAGCCTGCTCAGCTCCTATGCGTCACCGGGCCTGTTTTTATCCGTGGATTTTCCGGCGCGTTTAGCAGAGCCGGGTCGCCCAGGAGGGACCCTGGCAGAATCTCCCTGCTGAGTGAGTCACGCTCGCACATCATGGGAATACGGGCTGGCTTCAACATACTGCACTTTTCAACTCTGATTCATGCCACCCCAGGAGAGTAAATAAGGCAACTCCACACACATCTTGGCTGTGACGAGTTGCCTTCCCACTGAAAAGGTGTCGGGGCAAATGACACTGCCTGTCAATAGTGTCACCTAGAACTTAGACAGCAATTTCCTAAATAGGGCAAAACGCTTCTTCGCACGTATGCCACGAGCCTCGTTGCAGCCCGGGATACCTGCCGTCTTGCACGTTGCAGAAGGTCTTTGCTAAACCAAAGATGCCGGGCTAATTTCGGCGAGCTTTGTAGCAGGTTTGCTAAAGCCTGGGGACGTTTATTAGCAATCTGGGGTTGTCACTTTTCAGGCTATCTCCGCAGATCACTTCAGAAGGGTGATTGAAAAAGGCAAAGAGCCTCGGTTGTCTGGATGATTCCCAAAAGCAGGGTAAGCCAGGTCGCTGCTGCAGAAGGCATTACTTGATATTGATGTTTAGCACCATAGAGACAAAAATCAGGAGCAGATTTTTTAACAGGATCTAAATGAATTACATATCTAAAATCAGTTGTTTGGGGAAAAACTCCAGCTGTCATTACTGTACCTGAATGGGGTGAGTCACCAAATTACATCCTTGGGTTGGGAAATGGGTAGCCAGGTAACTAGATGTCTAGTTGCCTGTTGAGCCAGTGAAGCAATTCAGCTAAAAAGCCTCACGTACAGGTCAGATGATTTCTTTGGTAGAATTTTACTCTAATGCTGGCTTGTGGCTTTGGCCAAGAAAGCCCAAAGAAAGCACCCGGGTGCTCCTCGCATCTCCCGTTCAGCCTCCGCAGCCGGCGATCGCAGGCAGCAGCAGTGGGCAGCCCCTGCCCTGGGTTAGCTCTCGCAGCTCCCGCTAGCACATGACGCTGCAAACCCAGTGACTCAGCAGGAATATCTCTGCAGAAATCACCAAAACAAGGAAGCCTTAGGTGTTTCCTGATAGCAGATTGTGAATTTGTGCTTTTTATTTAGCCTGCTCTGTCGTTAAGAAGACCAGGTAGATATCGGTCTGTTCCTGGAGGAAGTTGGATTACAGGTGATTTTTCTGGTTGCTGACGTGAGAGCGCTGAACGTGTTCTGGCGCAGGTTAGCCAAACGGAGGGGCAAAAAAAAGCTGTTGAATAAGCATTAAATGAATTGGGTGTTCCCAATGAATGCCAGCTCCTCCAGTTCTTTGCTCCCTTGGGCTTCAACAAAAATCTGAGTCTTGTCCTCAAACCTCCAAGAGAGAAATATCCATGGCAGCATAATTACTGCATGCAATGCCACCTCTTACGTTGCTGTAATATTGTCTTTCTTTCAAAATAAAGAAAGAAAGAACCCCCCCTCATTTGATTACATGTTCTGTTCTTTCCTTCAGGCTTGTCAACATGAAGCACAGAGATTGCCTAATCTGTTCCTGTTATTTAATTACGTGACTATGGTACGCTGCTCTGGCTTCTGTCCATGACCCATCACAACTGGGACCGCATTCCTGCCCAGCCTCCAAGTACTTCAAACACCGGTGGGTGAGGGAAGCGTGTCCTCACATCTCTGCCTATCGGGTGCTGCGAGTGGTTAGCAAACACCGAAGTAAGGACACGACTTGAAGCCAGCTGAGGGCTCGGTGAGCCAAGTGCTGGGTCCCCAGCGTCCGGGCCTGTGTCCCCCAGGGGACTTCAGCCAAGCCCTTGAGGAGGAGGCAGGCGGAGGCGTTGGGTGTCCACACCCTCCTCGACATGCCCGCTCCCTGGGTGCGCAAGCTGGGATTTGCGCGCTGGTGTCCTTGTTGTGCTCCCGGTAATCCTCCCGGCCCCGGGGTGTGGGAAGAGCCACAGCGTGCTGGGGCTGGGTCACTTTGCGGGGTGCTGGCAGGTCCTGGTGGAAGCTGAGCTCCAGACCTTGCACAAGTCCTCCCCTGGCCAGCCAACATCTGCTGCCGTCAGGAGAGAGCTGCAGCCTGCGTGTGTTTGGGGACGGCGTCTTAATCTGGCTGCTTGAAAAAAAAAATAAAGAAGTCCTTCTGCTAAAATGCTGTTCAAGGAAGGCCAGAGAAGCCCAGCTGTATGGCTCAATGACATGGATGGGAGTTGAGCTTCAGTGATGTTGTATCAGATGAATTTATCCTCTCAGCCTTAGTCAAACTGTCTGCATACCTGGTCCCTAAATCATTGTCTATGTTGTCTTGTTATTTATTCTGTCTCCCTCACATCTGTTAAAGCCCTGGGCTTAAGAACATAAAATGTCTCTCCAAGACAGTCTGTGCCCTCTGCTGTGCACAGTTTCCCCATGTGTGGCCCTCAGCAGCGTAGCTGTGTATGCCAGAGAAGGAAATGAGAAGGAGAACTTGGTCCCCACTGGCTTAAGCCTTGAGACACAAGGTGCTTTTCTTCCTTTGCCACTCGCAAGGAAATGGGTTGGCATCAAGACAGCAAACAGCCTAAAATTAAGGTCTTCTGCATGAGTTTGGTGTAAGTCTTGGAAATGGTCCCTAGCAGTGGGATGGAGGTGTGACAGGGGGCTTAGAAAGAGCCACTTGGATCAATAGCTTTGCACAAGCACTTCCGTCCTTTACCATTTTCACTAGGCAAACACCTGCAGAGGCACAGAGTGATGTATTTTCCACCGAGTCGGTCCCATTTGCCTGTATCTAAGCAGCTTTGCCTTGGGGGTAACATGGACCTTGAGGGGCTCCTGCATTGAGGCTGACTTCTTCCAGCACCAGGACCGTAACACATACGTGGGAGAGCTTTGAAAAAGAAGGGATTTCAGCTGGAATTTGGTGCTTGTGTTTCTTAGGCTTTGGGCATCCCCACCTAAATTCGCGGGGTGGCGAAGGATGAAGCGCCTGTTTTCCTCTGCTTTCATTTCATTTCGCTTGCTTCGTTTGGGCCCCATCATTGCGGTTCTTGTGCCCAGGCCCAGCACTTAGCAGCAGTAGCACAGGAATTGATTTCAGCAGAAGCAGACAATTCCCTAAATTATTAATGTTAATAGTGGACAAACCACAGGGCACAAGCAAAAATATGCAGAAGAAAGAGCTGAAGAAAAACAAGAGGATGGCAGCTGGAACCATCAGGGTGATGAGACGGAACTGGGGTAGAGAGAGGTGTCCCGGGTGAGTGGAACCAAGACAGAGCACAAGCAAAGAAGGTTTTGGGCAAATCTAAAAGCAAAGAAGTGCACCCCTTGGAGATGTTCCCAAATGCTGCGGGTACATGAGCTGTTACCTATCAGCGTTTTATAACCAGCAATAAGCAGCTTACATGCAGAAATTCCTACATGGCGAAAGATGTGTGCCCCATGCCTGTATTAAAAACCTGCTGGGGGGGGCAGGGGACATTACTGTGTCATCCCCATCTCCTGCGTGGAGGTGGCCCTCGAGGTTGCCCGGTCCGTACTACGCTGGGTGGCTCACTGGCAGCCTGCCTGGCGTGTCCTAGTTGTGTTTCTCAGAACCCCTCTGTGTTTTCAGCTGATTTGCTTTGACATCAGCAGCCGGCAAGAAGTTCTCTGTGTCGGGGTGCGTGGGAGTGCTATGTGACACCTTAATCATGCTAAACAGGAACACACATTCAGATTTCCTTGGTGTTTCAAAGAAATGTGATTTCCTTTGTGCTGCAAAGAAAGAGTTGACTTGATTGCAACTCTCTGTGGAGATTGGCTCCGGTGCCTGGGAATTAGGGTGCCAGGATCTCATTCTGGGAGAAAAAGGGAGATAAAACGTACTGGGTTTTTGAGCTGCAACCATCAGGTCAAGTTTCTTGCTGGTAACTGGGGGTCGTTTTGATGAGAGCTGTTTAATTTAATTGGCCAATGTATCAAGAAATCAGATTTTGTTCAAAAATAAAAATCTGTATAGAGTCAAAGTATCAGCAAATCTCATACTAAACCCCAACGTCTGAAACAGTTGTTAGTCATTTAGCGCAGGCATTGGAAACCAATTAGAAGTCCAAAAGAGTGATGAACTTCTTAATTTATTTCTCCTCCCTGAATGGGTGGTGATGTTTAAAATCTCAGTGAAAACTCAGCTAGTGATGGTTCAGTATGGATTTAGCTGAGCATTCCCTGGCCTGGATGAGATGAAGTAATGGCAGGGAAGGGTCGTGAGAGACCTGCTAGCACAGGGCCAGGCGAAGAGTGATACGTGACGTAGGGTGGGATTTTATAGCTGGTGTGATTTGTGATATGCGGCAAGGCCATTGGAAAAGCTGGCTTTGCCGGTGTGCTCATCCTGCTGACAGCCTCGTTCGCTCAGCCTTGCTCATCCAGAGGCACAGGACTGCTTGGATCCTCAGCATGAAAGTGCCTTTCATTTTTTGTGATTTATGAGATAACATTAGAAACTCTATGTTTGGTAAATGACTGTGCACAGTAATAAGGAAAACTCCTGTTGGATCTGATAAATGAATTTGAATGATTATGCTCAATTTAGAAAATGGCTGTGTTCCTGTTAGATACGCACACAAAACATAGGTCTGAAATGGGTACTGTCCAGTAACCGCTGTCATGGGGCAGTAAGGTTTTCCATGGGGTCCATCAGAGATGTGATAATTGTTGCCACCCAGCAGTTTTAGTTTTCAGCACCGATTTAACTATCGCCTAACCCTATTCACACAGTGTGCAAAAAAGTAGGTCACTCAAGACAGCAGGTATTGCTCAGCTTGGAAATCCACTGCTGCGTGTTCACAGTTCAGCAGCTCCTCTAGAGGAGGGATTGCATCCATTGCCACCAGGCTCCTACGCGAGCCGCCTCTTCAAAAGAGCAGCGACCCGCGTTCTTCTCCCCGGTGCAACGTGAGAGTGCTTTTCCTTTTCCAAGTGGACTGCTCTGAGGCAGGGAATGTCCCCTTCCATCTTCAGCGGCAATGATCTTCCCGTTTTAATTGAGAGCTAATGATAAGCTCGCCTTGCTCTCTGAATCAGGGTCTGGACTTCCAGTCTCAGAGTGGGAAACGACGTCTCTGCTGGAAAGGCAAGCTGAACGGAGGATGAATTTCTCCGCCCGTGCCTGGGTCTGCGGTTCCTCTGGGGTGTCGTGAAAGCCAGGTGCTGCCCAGGGACAGGACAGGCCCTGCTCCCTGCGGCTGCCAAAGGCCACCGGGGTGCACGGTGGTGTCCAGGGCCCAGGGACAACAGGATGGTCCCCGTGGAGATGGCCCAGGAGCTGGCTGCTTGGTAGATGAGCACTGCCCCGGAAAGCAGGACAGTAGGGAGCAGCACAAGCAGGGTGGGCTTGTCCTGTGAGCCTCTTAAGAGGAGTTCAGCATTAGATTGACAACGTTGGATGTTTGTCCACGACGAGCTGCTCTTTCCCACGGTGCTCAGGCATTCTCCTTTGCCTTGCTCAGGGGGATTAAGGCAGTTCACACGATCACTTCTTGGCACCCAACCTACCAGCTCTGATATTTTGTGCTCTGAATCCTGCCTGCTGGGCTGGGGTTAACTAGCCTGGTCATCTGCAGGAAAGCAGACCCGGGCAGGAGCTTTCCGCAGCTCCCTCGCAGCTGTGTTGCCACCCAGTCCCACACCCCAACGGGAGTTCTGTCACCTTCTGCTCTTGCCTTATTTAAGCTCTCCAAGAGCGTGCCCGGCCGCTGGCCTGTATGGCAGGCAGCAGACCCGTAATGGCACATTTCTGTGCAACTGCAAACAGCGAAGCGTTTTTACTCCCTCAGCTAAAATACATCTCCTTGTATCTTTATATGGGTTGAAGAGCAGCGCTGGCATCAGGCCAGTGCCCATCACTGCTCTTTCTCGCTGGGGAGAGCAAGGGGCTCTCCTGCTATACATTTGTCAGAGCTTGGGGATTGAAGTCATTTTAGAGCTGTGGTTAAGCGCCCATACAAAAATTACCTGCGTAAAAATATAGTGCAGGGAATGTTAGCTAAGCTTCGCTTAGATCACTGCAGATGTGTTATTTTGGGAGAGCATTCATACTGTGCAGTCCTTATTCAGACAAAACTGCAATTGACGTAATTTTTTCCATAATGTTGCTTTTATTTGAAATCATATCTATACATCTTGTACAAATCAAACTAATAATAAGCATTTTCATGACAGATTCTACTTATGGATTAATTTTGGAATTTAGTTTATAGACACGATTTGACTTCAGTGGGATTTATGTCCCTAAAAGGATTGCAGCAATGGGGGACAAATGCTTGAAAGTGGCTTTTTGTCTATAATTCAACATATTTGTTTGTGGAACCCTGAACAATGTTCTAATCTTCCATCTGAAAACTGCCTTGTCACCTTTTGATTTACAGCATTTTCCTTTGCCTTTCCTCTCTGCGACTCAGTTGGTATTTCTTACAAGGCAGGTATTGTCAAATCTCTTTCTTCAAACATATAATAACCACCTTTTGTATTGAACAGGCGTATAAATTACTCAGCTTATATGACAGAACAGAAAATAAAGAGTTGAGTATCTGGCAGAGATGCCAAAGAGTGATGTTATTATAACCTTACTGTGAAAGATTTGCCAACAGAAAGTTACATATCAGTGAGGTAACCAATGACAATATTTCCTTTATTACACCAAATATTAGAAAAGATTTTTGTATGATCTGTTTCCAGAGAAATTGCACCTCTCTTATCAGGCTGTTCAGTAGCCATACTTGTGCATAACAGATGGGATTTATAGCTTAAATAGACCCCAGGCACTGAAAGACATACAGTCGCAGGGTTTACGCCTGTCAGTATTACAGCCTTATTATTCAGACCTTCTTGGGAATTTTTCCAAGAGGTTTGTTTTTAAGTGGAAAATAGCATCCCTGCAAAATTAAAATCTTGCAGGTTTTCAATTTTCCTTCAAGAAAATTATACTGGGAATGGAATAGCTATTTCAAGGTGGAGTGGTCCAAACGAAACCAAATCACAGCGCTTGGCTTGGAGCAGTTAAAACATCCAGCCATGCTTGCCTGTGCTGCTGTCAGATGTATGGGCTTTAGGATGAGAGGAAATGGCCTCAAGTTGCATCAGGGGAGGTTTAGATTGGATATTAGGAAAAATTTCTTTACTGAAAGAGTGGTCAGGCATTGGAACAGGCTGCCCAGAGAGGTGGTGGAGTCACCATCCCTGGAGGTGTTCAAAAAACGTGTAGATGTGGCACTTTGGGACATGGTTTAGCGGGCATGGGGGTGGGTTGACGGTTGGATTAGATGATCTTAGAGGTCTTTTCCAACCTTAATGATTCTATTCTATTCTATTCTTCAGATGCTTTGTCCCGCCAGTTTCTGCAAACAGGCTTGACTTCCCAAGGCACCTGCAGTCATCTTCTGGTTGGAGCAATGCAATCCACCCTGGCAGCCAGCAAACACAGTGTCCCTTGGGCATAGAGGTAAAAGGAAGCACACTATAGCCTTGTAGGAAAAGCTGAAGGTTTCAGTTTATAGAGGAAAAGAAGGATACAGGGTCAAGAGGCAGCTTAGAGAAAAGCACCTGTAGCTGCCTCTCCATGTTGGGGTTTATCCACTCAAACTTGTACGGCCCTCCTTACGCCTCAGAATAAAGTGGCCTTTCCAAGGGTAATCAGGACAGCACAACACGGCCACTGAAACAGAAACCCAAAACATTATCTCACCAGCTCTGTTCTCGGTAGCTGACTGCATCCCGAGGCAACCCCGTTACCTAGTGACTGGTGGGAACGGCTAACCCTCCCCTGAATATCACCTATAGCACCCGATCAATAACGAGCAGCATTATCATCAGCGCTTTCTGCTTGATTTATCGGGGCTTGTAAGCAGTCAGCTGACTGTGGATGGAGGCTTAGGATCAAGCTGGCTGAAGTGGGGGAAAAAAAAAGAGCTAAAAGCTCTTGGTAGCCGTTTACTTGTGGTAGGGATTTGGTGCATGGCTCCATCTCATGGCAACTGCACAAATATGCAAGGGAAGAATTGGAGCTGTGGTTTGGCCTCATGGTGCAGTGAATGACACCGTTTCCTTCTTCGTAAAATAATCGCCAAGTGTCACCAAGTCAAACAGACTTTACCAAGACTCTGGAAATCAGGGTCAGGTGCAGCCGAAATCTCAGTGTTGAGCTTTTTCTACTCAAGGCATGAAAGTGGCATGCAGGCTTTGGCTGCTCTGTACCATTTCCCCTCTCTGTGTTATAGGTGGGGTGAGTAGTGCTGCCCACGATAAACGCCACCCAATACTTCCTATTATCCTACTCTGTTCTCATGTATTTATAAATATTTGCTTACAAATTTTGGGGAGGCTCAAAATATGCAGGCCCAGTGTCTGCTGTGTGTGACTTGCTGCTAAAGTAACCTTGTTGTTTGTGGACACAGGATGAGAAGGATGTGAACGTGCATCTGTTCTAAAACAGGCTTTCAGACTTTATTATTTTCCTTTTCAACCGCTTTTGTGCTAATGTTTCAGCTCGGGAACATGACATTTGCCAGCTTGAGGCAGAACCGCGCTTTGTGTGTTCTTCTTGCTGTTCCCATCAGAACTAAACATTAAAGGTTTAAAATGTTGCGGCCTCAGTAGAGAGTTATTTATTGTCTGATTCTCCGGAGGCTGGCCCAGTTCCTCATGGCCTCCACATCCCGTGGGATGTCCAGCACAGATTGCAGGAGTCCCTGCAGCTTGTCCCCAGCAGCCACCAAGGCAGCCAAGGCAGGAGCCAGGGTGGCCGGGGCCACCCTCCCGGTCAGGGCCACCCCTGTCCCCGCAGAGCCCGGGCACAGCAGCTCCCCGTTTCACAATCTCTGCTGCCCTCACATGGCACGTCTAGGAAAGAAAATGAACCTGGTTTGGGCAAATTCAAAGGCATGGTTTCAATATGACATCTTTCATCTGTGAGTGCTAATACACGCTCGCAGGCAGTTTTGCAAGTGCTGATGTAATGCCTTCCGCAGTAATAATACTGAAAATTGATCGTCACTGGGCTTTGTCACATTCAAGGCCATGTTCAGTAATAAATCTGAGCTTCTGTAAGAAAGGTCTTGAAATATATACCTAACAAACCAACCAACCTATCGATCTACGCTTGTCCAGGCACAGAATCCTTGTCTGCTCTTTGGTAAGCAGTTTTTTTTCTTTATAATGTCATTCTGCTCTTCACTAATGCTCTCCATCCAAGGTTATCAGGAAGCTAATCAGCTAGACCTCCCAAGAGCTAATCATTACCTAGGAAAATATTACTCATCCTGAAGACCAAACACAGCCTCAAGCCCTGCTTTGAATAGACATAAAAGAAGGACGTTCCAACCTGATGGTAATAGTAAAAATTTTGTTTGCATTAGGGCCTTCTTCCTACCGTTGCTAGTAAACATTGTATTTTATAAAAGTACGGAATTATAGTTCTAACCATCAAGAAAGTCTGAATTCAGTCTGCTTCTCAGCTATGAGAAACTCTGGTACTCTGAGTGCGGTCAGTATGGTATCCTGCATCCATTTCTAGTTATGACGTAGCAGACCTTTGCTTTCATTTTACTTAAGCTTAATTTTAGTACAAGGTTGTTCTTACTGTTCACCTCCCCGTTGTTAAGTCCCAAGATAATATTTGCGATATGATGCACAACTGTGTGTGCGCTCTTGTAGCAATTACTCAAACCAAAGCAAGCTCGTTGTACAATGGCTAGTAACGTATAGCATGCAAAGGACTAAACCCGCTGTATCATGAGATATGTGCCATATTCAAATATAGGTCACATGTGCAAGAGCAGATTTGAGAAGATAAGCTGCTGAACCGGCCTATCTCTGGGAGAAAGTCAAGCTGGCAGACTAAAGCAGCTGAGCTAATAGCTAAGTTGATCTTTAATCCATCTTTGTTGTAAACTATCATCTAGAAAGAGATCACAAGGTGCTAAGTAGTCTGCGTGGATGAGTTAAACAATAAAACCTGAGAAAAATCACTGAGAAACGGAGAAAGTCAAGATTTTGAAGCCTAAAAACTACTGTAATGGCATAATTATATAAAGTGCAAGGCAGAAGAAAGGCAGCCCTCTTTTCTTGGTGCCAGGCAAACAAAACACGGCTGGTGTTACTCTGGATTAGTTCCTTGATCTGGTTTACCATGTGTCCGTGCAAACACAGCACCCTGCGGAAGAGCAGATGTAACCGGTGAAGGTGGGATGAAAGTGTTTGGTCGTGTTGCGCCATTTCATTTCTATGGATGGATGGAGGTCTGTGGCAAAGACAGAAAGAGAGTGTCTTTTTTGGTTGTTGTAAGGTTTTATAGCTGTCAGAGAGCTGGAGTAGCCGATGTGCTGGTGGCTGTTGGGGTGTCTGGAGGTGACTGCTGATGTATAGCTGCTCAGTTATGTTTCCCCTTTGAAAGAGACCAGTCAAAAAGATCCAGTGCATGCACAGTATGAAGAAAGGTGCTTAGGAGCCAAGCCAGAAACTTGTACACTTCTGCTAAGGTAGCAACATTTCTACTAAAGGAATCCCGAGCAGAAAGTCTGCTAATACTGGATGTAGGCAGTGAGTGGCATTGTGGTATCACAGAAGAAGCAGCAGAGCAAAAAAACCCAAGATGATTAGACAGCAGAGAGACAGATGAGAGGCTTAGGAGGGGTTATTCTCAGGATGGGGATCCTACCTGCATTTCAGTGTCCTGTTTGTATGCCCAAGCATGGTAAGTATATGCTGCAGCTTATGGAAATAAAGTCATTTGCCAGTGGAGCTTGCATTGCTCCTTCCTCTCTGCCCTGCAGTCCCCAGCAGTGAGAAAAGCAGTCATGCCTCTTCCCTCTCTCTCCTCTCCCCCTGTGAATTGATGTGCCTTCTTCATGGCTCGTAGAAATGCACAGCATAAATAGCAGATCTTGATGATGGAAACACCTGGTACGTTTGCACTCATTGAGCCATTACTAGTTTATCATTAAAAGGGCGGATGGCATAGATGGTACTAGAAGAAAGGGCATGAATCTGGGTATGTGTAACAAAACAAGTGTCAGCGCGCTCACAAATAGCATAGATGATATTTTAACCTCCTGGGAGAGGAGAACGTTAGGGATCTGAATAACGCAAAGATGCTCACTGGTGTTTTCTGGGTCGCTGGCTTGAAACCACGGCAGCCAGGAGCTCATGGAAGGCTTGCTGATTTATCACAACTGAGAGCTCTAGGCAGGAGGAGTGGACCTGGAGCTGGAGCGAGTTTGCTGACTGAGGCTTACAGGCCACACACCATAGCCTCCAGCCTGAGGAAATGCAACAGAAGGGACATATAAATGTAATGTGACATATATGAATAGGAATATTACTTTGGCAGTCTCTTCCTGTGTTATATTCTCAGTGGCAGCACCTATAAATCATCTGCTCTGTTATGTTTTATTATCTGTAAGTACATGATAGGGCCAGCATTGTTTTAAAATTCAATTTATCACGCTAATTTCAAACCTTAGTGCTGTAATATTGACTTTCTTTTTATTACATAATCCTTTGCCTTCAGGAAACCAGTATAGAAGATGTTAAAGTTGCCATAAACAACTGACGTTTTTAAATATATTTCTTTTTTTGCCAACATGATTCTATCATATGGTGGCTGAGAAAACAGAAATATAGATAAGTATAGTTGGCATATTGGCCTCAGAATTACAAACTGTTTTTTTCAGTGCTACACTCGCACAGATTTAGTTTATAAATACAGCAATGTAATTTTTGTTAGCGTAGATTCCATTCCAGTAGTAAAATAATAGTAATGATAGTGCTAGCATTAGCAGTGTTACCTTGCTGATAAATACGGTATTCACCAGATACTGCCTCCTGTTCCCTATTCCTGAAGCAAGAAGAGCTCAACAAAGAGAAGTACCCTCCATTTTACAGTTGGGGAAACTGAGGCACAGAGTGGCGTGCCCAAAGCCACCGAGGAGCAGTTGTAGAGCTGAGGAGAGAAGCGTGCAGCTGTGGCTGCGATCCCAGGAGGAAGTCTGCCCCGACATGCAAAACCTGTGCTGTGCACCATCTGCACCCACGCAGGGGCTCTGGCGAGGGGCCTGGGAAGACCACGTTGCAATGAGACGTTTTGAGTCCCTTGGAAAAGGCTCACAGTCTTTTTGAGTGCTGCTGTTGTCTCAGGATGCCTATGCAGTGCTTTCTGCAGAAAGCTGTCCCTGTCATCTTTGCCGTATCGACCTCCAGCATATTTGCTGTCCAAACAGTGCGAAGTCAAATGAGGAAAGAAAATGAATGGCCAGCTGCTTTCCATAGAGTTCACTGGTTTCTCCTGCATGCTTTGCAAGAGTTTTGTTTAGCCCTACTCTGACTTCTGCCCGTAGTGGTATGAACAAGCAAATGAGCCACCACCACTGTCATGTGAATATAAATGGCCCGACAGCGGTCACACAACGGCAGCACATTAGATGGTGGTGTCTGAAATGTGACCTGATGCTACAAAACCACAGCAGTCTCAGTTATGTCCTTTGTTTTATTATTATGCTCTCTGTTCTCAAGGGCCTGTAGCAAACCTTACAGAAATAGAGTGCCTGTGTTTGGAATTTTAGGGTTTTTTTTTTAACAAGTTGTTGCAAATCAGCTGCTAAAAATGTGTCTGTAATTTCTTAAAAAAAACATTTCCTGTAAAATCAGTTAGGATTGTCACCCTGCCTGAGCTTTCTCCTTCTGCAGTAACCCAGCACTTCTGTACAAGAAGTATGGTCATTTTTTCCTTGTCTTTTCTCAACTAAAACATATCCAGAAAGACTGCTGGTCTCCTCCACTTCGAGGGAAGACTAATTAGAAAACATCTTCATTATGCTGGTTGAACAAGCCTATCCCCAAAACAGTCATCTTTCCTTTGAACAGGAAAAATGAAAAGACGGTATGGTTAAACCAGCGTGATGTAGGAGCTTCACAAACACTGAGGAGCAATTGCAACTTGTTTTATCTTCAGTTGATCCTGATTTTTGATAGAATGATTAAACACCATTTTTGAACAGGCCTGGGAAGGCAGCAGATTTGTTCTCAGCACACACATAAATAAAGCCATGGTGTTTGAAGGTCTAAAAAAACTTGTAAAAGGTATGTCAGCAAGAAATAGCATTTCCAAGGCAGCTCTACTCTCAACTTTTCTGCTTGAATATTTCAACAGAAATTATGAGTGTGGATTTTTTTTAATCATAATGGAGGCTTTCACAAAACTTGGTGATTCTTTTTCTGTTTGCAAAATGCTCTTTTTTCAGTGTATCATTGACAAATTGCTTGCTCTATTTTCTTTTTTTTTGCAAATCAACTGTGATATGTCTTAATGTATTTTAAGGTATTCATAGATGTCTTGGCACAATGGATTTTTCCGTTTCTCTTTGTCATCACAAGAATCAGTCATTCGCTGGCTGGGTGGATTTTTCATTAACAAATTTCAAAACACAAAATGCTTTGCTTAATTACAGTCACTTTTTTCAGCTTCCTCATCAGAAGATATATGTAACTAACTGTGTAACCATGCAGATCAAATTCCAGGTATTTCAGCCAACTATGCTGTTCAAGGACTATTGTTGTGAGCTTCTGAGTGGTTTTGTTGCATTAATTTTTCATGAACATTTGCAGCAGTAAAGATTATCAGCTAGTTTACTGTTAATAAGTAATGATCATGAAAGGCCAAATTAAAAGCTGTTTTGTAATTTAGAGAGACATACCTCCATCTGATTCTCTCTTTTCCATTACTTGCAATATTCACAAAGTCAGTTTTGGATTCGTGTTTTCAGATGCCTTAGCCCTCTTCTTTCTTATCTACATGGGCCAAGTTGGGGTAGAGACAGCAAGAGGCAGAAAAGGACAGCAGAACCAGGGACTGCCTTTTTTCATTATAAGTGCTGGATGAAGATGTACGTGAAACTTCAGCTTTAAACCAATTATGCCTCAGCTCCTCGCCTGTGGGAGTAGAGTTGCTGATCTCTCATTGTTTTCCCATCCCGTCTTCTGCTATTGTCGTTGCTACATCAAAAGGAGCACTGGTTTTAGCTATAAGAATTGCATTTCTCTAATAATTGCAGTCGCAGATGCAAAGTATTCCACTTGAAATGGTATTCTTCAGTGTGAAACACAACATCCATTGATAACATAGCTAACTATAGGCAAACTTGAACTTTGCATTTTTTAGCTAAAAAAGAAGTTTTCTTGTAATCTTTTGTTCTCTGAAACATGAAACAAAAATATTTTTCTTTTAAATACCCAGCCCCACACTTCCTGACTGACCCAGTATGAACCACTGCTGCTCTGCACACATTATTTCCTCTCTTTGAAAAAAAAAATTAAAAAAATTAGCCACAGTCTAGCAATACCTTGCTTTCCCATTGACCTTATCTCTCATCTTCTGGGGGTAGCAAGCTGCTCTTCCCAAGAAGGTAAGCTAAAGACAGAGCGGAGCATATGCGTGGTGCATGATGAGAAGGGTTTGAGACATCCGCTTCTCCAGCCCTGGTCTTTTCTGATTCTGCTGCCTGGTCTCTTCCCCAACATCAAAGTACCTCGCTGATGTCCGCTGTAGGAGGAGGCTGAAAACCTTTCTGTATTAGCGAGGATTTTATTTTGCTGTTTTTTTAGTTTGGCTATTTTCTTAGCAAAATATATCCTTTCTGCAACAATACTGCTATTGCAATGCCAGGTGCTACAATCTGGCTATTGTTAGACTGCAGAAATCATCAAAAAGCGACTTTAGCTCTTGTCTTTGCTTTGAAACTGAGGCTTTCCTTCCACGGGAGTAGCCAAGGTCTCCTCATCCCCCTGAAGACTTCTGTCATCAAGGCAGCAGCTCTGCGTGTTACCTCCATCTGGGCTGCCAGACCAGTGGAAGCTGGTGCCTGTCACGTACAGGGAGCAGGTTTTTCTTACTTTTCTTTAGAGGCTCTATAAGGAACCACACCTCCAGATACATTGCTGCTTTCTCGCCCCTCCCCCCGGTTTTGTATGTTTTCTTTTTGGTCAAACGGTGTCATATTTTGTTTTGTTTTCATAAAATAACTCAAAAAATGAAGTCTGTTTTGCCATATTTGAACACTGTTTTGATATAAATATTTGGATTTGTTTTAATCTGTTAAACATGATATTTATTTATAAATAGATTTATCTAGAGATCTATTATTTGAGTATAAATTGATAGAAAATTATTCAGCTTCAACATTTTCAACATTTTCATTATTTTAAAAATAAAAAAAGAAATTGGTGCAAATTATGAGTTGTTGACAAAGGGAACCTTCTTTTAATCTATTTCCATCTGGGGTAATAAAACAGGAGTTCTCTTCTGGTCTAACTTTAAATCCTCGGTTCTATGTGTAAGCCATTTTTGTCCTGACAGCACATGGCTGAACACAGGCTGAATATATATATATAAAAAATAAATGCATATCTCGAAACAGAAATGAGCGCTTTTGATTCTCATGTTTTTTTTTTTTCTAAGGATTAAAGATATTAGATATTTTCCTTAAAGCCCAGCTGCTGGAATCTGCAGAGTCCATGAGACTCTTAGTGTTTGTTAAAAAAGTAAATTATAAACTCCCTTGGTTACAGAGAAAACTTAAAAACAGGAAGAGAGGGCATCCCAAAGGTTCAGAAACCAGAAAGCAAAGAATTCAAAATTTGCCTAAGACAAACCAGAAACTGTAATAATTGTTGTGTTGATCTCAGGTGTAGGCATTATTAATGCATTTTGGCATTATTAATGCGTGATGCAAGTGACAGAGCATGAAAAGAGCTCGGCCCATGAAGACGGTAGGAGAGAGTCTTGCTGTTTGGAAGTGACATATTTCAGAATTAGTGTTCCACTTTCTTTCTTATGACTTCCTTTTTTTTTTTCCCCTGTTAGCAACAGCCATAACAAAATCTGTCCTTGTGAAGGAGAAGAGAGTGTCATCAAAGGTGACAGCTTTTTTTTAAATTTTAAATTAAGTAAAGGGCCCAGGCTGCTGAAAACTTCATTAGAGATTTTGTATGCTTAAGGGGTCTTAACAGTGTGCTTTTACCCAGGTGGAATCAGAGTACAAAGAGGAAGAAACCTCCATTTGACACTGACGCGCTAATCTCAGCAGTATATCATTCATTATTCTGCACAGGATTAAAGGTAAGCTCTGTATTGCTGCCTTTCAGACTCAGCAGGGCAGCTATCCTTTGCAGAAATGGGGTTAAATAATTCCTGATGTGTGGCAGAAACGTTCTGGAGAGAAGACAGTTGGGTTTAAATTACCTGGCAGAGCCTTCTGTGTTCTAGCTTTTGTCTTCTCTCCTGTAAAATAAAGTATTCTGTAGCTTAGCTCCAGAATAAAAGAACTTCTTAATCGTAAAGCAAATGTAAAAATAATTTTCTTTGAAAGAGGGAACGGTATCTTAAAATTACTAGTCCAGTCTAAAAAAAAAAAGGTGGAGGAAACAACTTTTGTGTGTGTGAAATTTTTAATGTCATTAGGAACACACACAAAGAAGACCTGACTGCTCAGCTGAAGATAACCGAGCTATTTTTAATTCATTCCAATTTGGAGATCAGACTAAATAAGCATTTGTAAATTCACATTGCTAGTTCGTTCTTCATTCTAGACATTGTCTCCTGTTAAATGAGAGAAATGTTAGAAATTTTCCTTTGAAAGAAAGGTGGTTGTTTTTTTTTATGTTTTTCTCTCTGTTGGAAAAGTTCAGGTTTAATGTTTGTTTTTAAACCAACTTATGCAGGGTGTAAGTTCAGATTTTCAGCCAATTATTACTGATTGAGAAGGTGTCAGTAGCGGGTACTTACAAATATATTTCAAAGTTTCTGAATTTTGTAGCACAAATAAAATCTGTTGGGGGCTGCAAAAGTCTTCTTATGTATGTTTTTTAATATGATAATTGAAATAATATGACTCTACCTGCATATGACAACATACATTTGAGAAATAGAGCATGTCATGTGGAGGTTGGTATCTCCTTGAATTTCTGAAAAACGGTCCTTTGCCAACAGAGGTTCTTCTGAGGCTGCAAAGTTAAATTTGCTCTGCACGATACTCAGAAGACCATTATTACAGACCATGGGCCTCAGCGAATTTGCACAGATTGCAGTATCATGTCCTCTCCACCCACCAGCCCTGGAGCAGAGTACCCAGCAGACTCTAATACTGCTACTCTGATTTGTACTGCAAGCTAGAAGGCAGCTTGAGAGACTAGAAAACTTAAGCAGCCTATCCCAAATATCTAATTTATTCAGGATTTTAGCCATTAGTTGATATATTATCTAAATTTTCTCCTCCTTCATTTATTCCCTCTTTTAAATTGTTAACAAATATGTTAATAAGATTGGGTCCCTATGTCAAGGTCTGTCGTGCTTCACCCAATACCAACTCCTACCTCGATCTGTTGACGCACAGGGTCTCTAACACTGTATGTTAAAAAGATGCTTATCATAAAAAGTAGAACAGAAGGTTTTGACCCTTTTATGTGACTCATTCAGTTATGACTACAGTGCATAAAGATAACAGCAGTTGCGATAATGATTTGCATTCTATACAAATATGCTGATCCTAGAGATACACCAGATGGACGCTCTTCCAAGGCACACGCATTTGCAATGCGTATCCCAGGAGAGTGTCTCCCATTTTACCCCTATTCAGAAAATATCACTCAAGTAATCATTAATTTTTCAACCAGATTTTGATTTTAGTGAGATCTTTGACATGTGTTTTTACATGATTACATGCTTATCTCTATTAGGACCAGTGTGCTCTCTCCAATCCCCAGCTAATTCTAGTACTTTGATTAGCTAGAGGGCTTTTCTAAACTTTTCTGATGTAGCATGTGACAGATTAAAGCTGATTTTTGCATGAGCGAGCACAGATGCAAGGAACTTCTCCTCCCTTCCTGTGCGCCCTGAGGGAAGGCCTTAGACAATAATAAATCCCTGCAATCAGCCATGTATGAAGTAGAGAAAGACCTAAGACTTGGGCTATGTCTGTTTAATGGTCCCAGAAGATCTTCCACCAGCAGTAGCAAAGTCAACATTAAGAAGACTTCAGCAGAACAGGAGGAAAATGGGTAATGACCAGCAAGAGAGCATGTTGCAGCAGCGCTCGGTGTGTGCTCTTCCTGTCAGTGCAGCACACCATAAGATCCCACCATGGCTCCCCATGAGTTCAGAGCAGTAACTAAATGCTCCAGTTCAGCCTTGCTCATTGCTCTGCCCAGCCTGCCTTAAGTTACCCTTCTTTATGCCTCTCAGAACTTACAGGGATAATGAGTGACAGTGGGAGGCTACAGCAGATGATAACAGACTGCTCGTCTCTCCGAAACTCACCCGTGGTGCTACTCTGTAGCGGGACAGAAATGAAAGGCTGAAAGGTAACTAGGGGGAAGATCTGGACTTTTTCTTGTTGAGTTGCAACTCACTTAATTCAAAACTATTGTCAAATGCCCCTTTTTTTTTTTATCCAGTGCTCTTCACCTGCAATCACATTGTTTCTATGAAAGATTTTCATTCTACTGGCTTAAAAAGCACAGGATAAAGTTTACCTGGTTCCCTGCAGAGCCTCCTGCAGTTTTCCTGTTCTGCTGAGGCCTTGGTAACGTTGAATTTCTCACTGTTGATGGTACTGGTAATGAGCTGCTGGCATTTTATCACGGTGGACGCAGTGGCTGTAGTATTTTACTTTTCATCTGAAGGTGTGATTGAAGGCCCTTTAAATATACTGGTGTTTGTGCAGCCAGCAAAACTGGCCCAAGACACTGAGTAAATAGCTAGTTTGTTAGTGTGCGTATAAAACCCTCACACTTTAACGCTGAGTTCAACTGTCCTCGCATGTATTTTTAGGTTTTTATTGATCATGCCAAATCACACGGCAGAGTTTCTGCTCAACCGAAAATTTTAAAAACGTGATTCTGACAAATGAAAAGTTTTCCTCTGGCATAGCTAGCTTTGCTATGAGGAAATACCATTCCTAAGTCAGGACACTAGTATAAAACCTGAAAGATGTGTTCTGCCCAAGGTGTGCTACTGCTGTGAGATCTCTGACAAACCTCCTCACTCTCTGGGCATTGATTAATTTGAAAATGTGAAATAATGATTTCCATTCTTTTTTTAAATTGTTTTGACACCTACAAATGAAAATTGTTACAGAAATGCTAAGGGATAGTACTGTATTGTGTGTATGAGGACAGAGGACAGTAACTCCTCAGAAGTCTTTTTAAATGTAGTGCTTGCAAATAACAAGGGACAGGGTGATTGAAATGAGAAGTAGCTGAATGTTTTAGGACTCAGACAAACATTGCAGCAGGCAACAGGCCAGCCACTTAAAAGTACAACCTCCCTTCCTTCATGTCAGCTTTTCCGCTAACAACCTAAGTACTTTACTTTAAATCAATATTTACTGTAAATATTATGATTAAGTGACAATAATTTACCAAGATTAAAATGAAACTCTGATAAGACTGGGGCCAAGTATACACTAGAACACTTTTTACAAGAAACACACTTTGCAAGGAGCCTGAGCTCCGTTATGCTAAGATGTGCTGAGGGTGTTGGACCCGTCACACGGTATGATTGTGTTTGAAGGTGGGTCCCCTGTAAAGTCTGTTCATTGAGTTGTGCTGCTACAGCTGGACGATATTCTCAAAGGTCAGCTTCATGCTATGAAGGCCCTTTGAGACACTAAAGGTGCTCATTAAAACCCAGTCAAACCTTCCCAGTGTAGCTGAAGCTATTGCCGTGAGGAGCTGGGATGGCACAGGACTGCTCTGCCAGTGACAACAGTCACTGGAAGGGACGTCCTTCCCCTCCTTGCTCCAGACTGCAGCAATTGCTGCCATCTCAACTCTGGAATAGGGCAGCTGGGCAATGGCTGCAGGGCCACTGCAGGCAACCTCAAGTCTAGGACTAGCCTTAATTACTACGTCCTGGACAAGCAATTTCATTTTCTTTGGCAAGGGAAGAACTTTGAAAAAATAAATGTGTTTTTGAATAAAAGCTATAAAAAAGCAACATGTCCTTTGCATTCACTGGCCCCAAGAATCCCAGCAGCCAAACAGTTTGTGTGGACATGTGTGCGAGTGCCCGCTCATAAATCCATCCAAGAAGCAGTGAACGGTTCTGCAGAGGTAATACCACTCCACTTACAGGAACCGTCTTCAGCTAGTCCTGAATGATCACAGACTTCTCCCTCGCAAATTGGCACTTGCTTGATAGGAAACTGAATTGACACCTAACCCCGAGATGGTGGTATGCAAGTTCTCTCGACGACGAGTGCAAAATCTGCTTCAAAGTCCTGCAGATGAAAAGGTCATAAAAGAAAAGCTTGAAAATGAACTTTTCTCTACAAAACTTCTGCATATAGGTTTTGCAGCTCTAACCAGAAAATCTAGCTGAGCTAATGTACATCCTGCTAAGGAGAGCAAATGCTATGATGGTGTAGTAAATACTTAGGTTAGATAGACTGTCAGTGACAGTCTCCAAAATATTTGTTCCTCCTGCCTAATGACTCTAACATTTCTTACAATTGATGGAATAAAGCTATTCAACTTCTACATTCTACACAAAAGATACATTTTCTTTGTAGCTCCTACGAGGAAGTGGCACCAGTTTTGTAACCATTATTTATTAGATCCATGAGGCCGACTAGCCAGTCCTGTGATTCTCTTTCATGTCTTGCTTTATTCTTCAGCAGAAGTAATCAACACTTCATTACCAAATACGACAGTAAGACAGGGTTGAAGTTTCCAATGCTGTAATTAAGAAAGTGTCAGTGTCAACACTATAAATTCCCTTTTTGAGGGACTGAAATGTAAAAATGTACTCCCAGCTGAAAAACTCTCTTTTCAGATCTTATAGGATGAATTGTGATTATATTTTTTAACAATGCAAAGAGCCTTTTAAAATTATAAGAAGAAAGTTAAACTGGAAAAAAAAGAAAAAAAAAAGAAAAAAGGAAGGAAGATTTTATTCTAGTGGCTAACCTTCTCCTCTTTAAACACACAGGCTTTGCTAGGGCCAGATTCTTCAACTCAGAGAACTGATTTTCCCACACCTCTCCTCAGCACACGTATACAGGCTTTTTTTTGCTACAAAAAAGAAGGACTGAACATGTCACCTGATAATTACCTGTGACTGAGGCCCATATTCTTTACAAGAAATTCTGTTGTCTGCCTGGAATGTCCCGCTTTCGAGGTTTGAAAGTTGGATGGCAGAGTTGCTGATTCTGACAGCAACTTGAATCTTCTGTTGTGATTGCGAGGGTGTCTGAGTACTCTTACTTCTGGTGTAGTGGATGTGCTGAGTAACAGCTGGTGTTTCTAAAAGTTACTGTTTTATTGGTTTGTTTTTAAGGATTGCTTACACCATCTATATGGCTGAGATTTTGTTACATCCAGCAATTTACGGAATTCAATGTTATGATCGCCACTGCAGCTATGATTTTCTTCCACATACATATTTTCTTTGACTATATAATGACTCTTCACCTTTAAGAGAGAGAGTTTTATCAGGTAAGTCTAAGGTTGTGCAAGAAACGTTGGGAGTTGGTAGGTTTTTGTCTTCCTTCCAGGACAACCATTGAGGCAAAACTGCACTGAAGTATGTCTAGACCAAAGGCCAGTATACTTTGCAGCAGTGCTTAACTTCTGCAGCAAAGTCTCTGAGTATCATAAAGATGGTCAACTCCGTGCCTGTGCAGCTTGTGGGTTGTTCAAGGGTGGTTCCTGTGCTGAAGCTATGCCATATGACTGGTGAGGAGACTGTTGGTACCTGGCCTAGTGAAGCAGAACCAGGAGGAGCTGCTGAGGCTATTTGCTGGAACTTAGATTCACTGTCCACATACCCAGATGAATCCTGGATCTGACAGCCGGGATTCAGAGAATATTGTTATCTCCTGCTTGTAAAATGCCTGGGATCACCTGCACCCCTCAGCTCCCTGTGGTGTGTGCCTTGTGGCTTCGTCCATATGAATGTTTTGGTATTTGGGTTGTTGGCCACTTGGCGCTAGTATTCTGTCACCGTTCATATAATTTCAAAGGCAGCTTCAACATGAAACATTGAAGTTTTTAATGATGAAGAGCTAAAAATAAAGTATGGGGGAGACACTTTGGTGTGATTGATACATGTTCTGCTATTCTCATTCTTTTAGTATCATGTCTCCTGTAGGATGTTGTTTTGTGAATTTGTAACTGCATCACACATGTTACAAAGAGGGAAACTTTTCCCAGGCTTGGCATCTGGAAAAATGTGAAGAGTCTTCAGCAAGATGGTTCATGAAAATAGTGAACAATGACGAGATTGTAATGGTCATCTTTTTATTTTGCATTTAAAATGATCCACAACTCTCACAGGCACTGGGTTTTAGGCTTTTTTCCTTTTGTGGTGGTGTATTTTGAATGCACTCTTCAGTTCTGCTCCTGATAAGTCATACTCATTTGAAACCCTCTGATGGTTTTAACTATGATAAAGGCTTGTTAGTTTGCTTTTGGGGAGAGTTTCCCAAATTGCTCCTTCAACTTTTCTGGATACAATGGACGTTTTCTTCTTTTTCTGACCTAAGCATCTAGGTAGTATTGCTGTCGGTGTTTGTTGCAGTACTTGTTGTCGCTACCCTATTGCAGATACCATTTTGTTTCAGTAGCTTCTGCATGTATAGGGTGAAAGTATTAATCAAAAATAATGTTTGACTACTGCTCAACCATTTATAAAGCTGACTGAAATTATGGAAAACTTTCTTTCCTCTCAGTAGATTAGATTAGATTCTAGTCTGTTAAAAGACACGTCCTTTTCACTCCTTTGTGCCAGCTACCAGTGTTGGAAGGAGGGAAGATGAAGAGCTGTCTCTGCCAGACTTAACCTCAGTGTTTGGGAACCAGCATTTGGAACATGGGTTCTGCTCTGCTGTTGTAACGTGGAGTGGCCCTTGCAGAAATGGCCAAGAGCTTCCTCTGCATGGGGAAATCTGTTCCTTGCAGACACTCTACCATCCCTAGCTTTGATTTCTAGGTGTTTATTTTGTAGTCTTCTGAACGGGCATGTTACCTGCGATGACTTTGATATTCTGCCTATGGATGTAGGAATTTTCCCCAGCTTTATCGAATAGGTCTGGGACGAGACCGGCACCTCAAATTTCATAGTGGTATCCGGGCTTGACCTGAAAACACCATGTCCTATCACTACCCTTCTGAATCCCAAACTGGGAAATATTTTCGGTAATCGTAAGCTGATATAACGCACTTTGTAGTGGATCCCATAGAGTCAATTTTAACTTGAAAACGTAACTCCGGTGACAGTAAAGTTTTTAAAGCCTTTTTCTAAACTCACTCTCTCAAGGTGCTGTTCAACCATTTAGCGATTCTCAGCCGGACTAGTGAAACACCCTCTTCACGAGAGCAGGAGAACCTATCAACCTCAAATGGCTGGACAGCAGCCGGAACCGCCCGCAGTGGCAAGAGGGGACACCGCGCCCCTCCTTCCCGCCTCAGGGGATGGCTGAGGGGGACGGGGGAGCGTGGCCGCGCCCGGGGCCGTGAGGGGGACAGTGGCAGCAGGGAGCTCGCCTCCAACCAGCCCCGGGAGAGGTGGAGGGACGGGGTTGAGGAGTCCCTAAGAGCCCCGGCCCGGCTTTCCCCGCTGAGGGAGCAGGGCAGGGCAGGCCCCCCGGGGCGGGCGACGGGCCGCGGGCTGAGGGTCGCCGGCGCC
>VYZW01033937.1:241907-261091 GCA_013401315.1 Balaeniceps rex
AGAAGTTGGAGTTTGGAGCTGGAGAGCCGGGAAGGCTGAGCAGATATATATTGTACTGTTTCAGTGCTACCCCATACCCAGAGTGACTGTGACTGGCATCAGTTACTCCAGTAGTGCCATGCTCCTGGTGTTCTCCCTGGCTGTGAGTACACACTAATGTGAGAGAAACCGGGAAGGAGGAGAATGGAGTTTGTCTGTTGAGTTGTGGATTTCTATAAAGGTTTTTTTGGTAAATACACAGGAAGTTAAAAATGTATCGTCTGTAAGGTTGCAAAGAGAGNATGTGGTCATATGCAGTGTTCTGGGAAAAAGCTAACAGGCCTGGACGCCCTGATTAACAGGTACTCTGGATCATAATCTTGCAGTGCCCCAGTTTCTCATGTGGAAAATGAGGGTAATTATCCATTCCTATAATGACGCGTGTGAATGCAAGTACATTACTGGTTCTGATACGCTCAGGTCCCAAAGTGAGGTGTGCCAAAAAAAAAGTCCTGAGAGGAGATGAACAATTCGGTTATGAGAGCATGGCTTGAATATGCTTAGCAGGTAATGCCTGGGGTTACACACAGAGCAATAAGATTAAAACAAAATAGAAAATGACCACTTAGTGGGTGAATGAGACATTTAAAGTCCCCTGGAAAAACCACTATGTGATCATGTAGTTGAAGAATTATCGTAGCCATTTGCACAGAGGGGCCAAATTTAAAGCTGTACAGACCATGCATTCCAGATTTTGGGGTCAACTTTTTCAGTGCTTGACTTGTAATTTTTATCAGAGTTTCCTGGNAAATAGTTTGCTCTATGCGTAGATTTTAACATTTTTAAAAGAAGGTGAATATTGTAATTTGACTCTTATACCTGGATAATCCAGCAGAGTAATGACTTGCTTCCAGTTACACAAGCAGTCATTACTAGAACAGGTAATATAGCTATAGACCTGTGATTTACCTGAAGGCCATCAGCCTCTGTAGTATGTAGCAGTTTTTTTAATTGAGCAACATTTAAGTGACCTTTATAACGATGGAAACTTTACGTCTGAGAATATGTCATACTCTAAAGCATGAATATGCAAAATATTGTTTTGTTTTGTTGTCTTATAAAGCAATGAAACTGCCCAAAACCAAGACATATTTTGCAGGCATTGTTTCAGAATATGATGTAAACAGTTGTTAAAATTTCCCATGAACTGTATCTGATCTACTTGAAATGAAAGTCACTGCAGCTTTAACTTGCTGACAGTGTATTTGCTGAAGAGGAAGGAAATATTTATTTAATTATTTAAATTTTGCTATTGCTACTTTTAACTGAGACTCGAGCTTCCTTTTTGCTTGAAAAGTGGAAAAATTATGGATTTGAAGCTTTCATATTTGATAATTAAATGGATGGGCTTCTTGAATACCAATGACAGGGGAATTAAAATTTTTATTTCTCTGGAGCTATACTGAGGAGATGGTACCAACTTTGTGATAGGAGAAAAGTTGTTTTGGCTTGTATATATGAATGACCCCAAGTATTCACTGGTGAACTGTGTTGACTTTGTGAAAAATAAACCCCACATTTTTGGGGTTTCTTTTAGTGGCCGAGGGCATAGAATTATCATCTCAAGTATTATATTGTTTAATATGCTTGTGCTGTACAAGAAATAATATGCATCATGTGATCTTAATGGTTGCTATTTGCATGTGCTACAGTCCAATAAGAATTAATATTCAGTATGGGTGGGAAAGTTAAGATGGCTTCCTGTTGTGTGTGTGCCATTTTAACTCAAGTTTGGCAACTGCTCTTTACAGAAGGCAGAAAACTGAATGTTTGCATCTGCTATGGGGTTTGCGTTTCTAAATCAGATAGTGAGGAGAGTTCTTAAGCTTTGGGACACAAAAACAGGCTGCTAATAGATAGAGAAGATGGAGACCAACTTTTGTACTTTATTTTAATACTCTTCCTTTAGAAATGAAGAAAAAAAGGGTTGTTTACTCTCTATAACTGGCCTGTGTAGTATTGGGAATTTTGGATGTCGCAGTGCTGATTTTCTTGCTGGTGAACTGTAAATGTGTGAAGGACACTCAAATTCCTCTAAGCCGGAGTTGCTCATAATTATTACAAGGGCCTTTTTCAAGTTTGGTTAATATTATTTTGGAAGTGATTTAAGTTAAGCCTCACAATAACAAAAAGGCAGCTACTCTTATTCTGGAATAAATTGACCTGTGCAAGGGAGATGTAGGATTAGCTATACTGATATAAATGTTCAGACAACCCCATGGCCCCGAATGTGGCAATACTGTGTATTTTAAATTACATTACTCTTGAAAGGGTCCCTTTTGTTAAAACACTGTCAGCATTTCTGTTTAGAATAGAGCAAAAGAGTTGCTAAAATTATGGCTGTTTCCTGCTCAGTGCAGATGTGTTTCTTTGGATGAGTAAGTAAAATGGAGATACCTTTCTTTAGAAAACTCTTTCTAGACTCAGGCCTTTGGTGTGGTAACAAGTGAGGATATACAAAGGCTAGGAAATCTGGTTTAAACAGTCTCGGTTTTCATTGTGCGGCTCAGACCACACAATGTCTAAGTACTGGAGATTTTACATTGACCTTCTGAAAGACTTGAGTTGCCATATACAAAAGGAATTTTCTAACAAAAACAAACTGGGGAGAAACCTCTGTATTTTCCTCTAAATGAAAGAATTCAGGTTGTTTGTGTCCTTTAGGGAAGGATATGCTATTTCAACAGTATATCAAAAAGCCAAATTTTAAGCTGATGCATATCAAGTAAGTCCCCTCACTTTAATAGAGTAACTGGGGGTTTTGGTCACTTTTTCTGTAGCTTGGGAGTTACTGCCATGCTGAGAATGGTGCTACACAGTTTCTTAATTCTTCAAATACAGGGGTTTATTTTAGTTTCTGGTAGGTCCTAGTTTTACAAATCAGAGAGGGAGCATTATGTATCAGCTCTTCTACTAGCACTAGTCCTCCCTGCCCGCCTGCAAGAGAGGGGAAGGAGCAACCCACCAGTGTCTGCTCACACCCTTCCTGGGTTGTCCTAACATTGTTGGTAACCTGTGCATGAACAGTCTTTCTTTCCTGTAGAGCTGTGCAGCCAAGAGTTGTTCAAGTCAAGCGAGTTCTTGGATGGTATTTCAATTTTCATGAGGTCAAGTTAGCTGTTGAGCTTGTCCAAGCTAATCAGACTTGCTGAAGACAGTAGATTTTGCTGTTTGTAAGAAAACGCTGATCCTCTTGTACAATCTGCATTTCTTGGGTTTACTGTGATTCTCCTGTTGTAAAATGTAATGCTTTGTAGGCCCAAACAAAGATTAAGTTAAGTGACTGTGGGGTGTCTTTCCTTTCTTTTTAGCCTGTAAAGTTAGGGGAGACTGGTAAATGAGCACCTTTCAAGAAAAGTTAAATAAAATTTGTCCATGTTTTCCATTTTGTGGGAGCTTAAAGTTTCCTTCTAGAAAGGGGAAAGATTAGCAATGGAAAGAGAGGGGTTGCCCGTCATAGAGTGTTTTTCAGGTTTAATGGAGGCCAGGAAGGTTTTTAGTGCTGCTGCTCTTTTAGTTACCTGCTGAGACTGCAGAGTACCTTACGTATGCCTTTCCTACGTCAGCTGGGTCCAATACAACCCATTGTTAAAACCAAAATGGATAGAAGGGAGCAGTGCACCTTTGAGAAATGTTTTTATTGCGGATGTTTGGCATGCAGGGTTTCATTAGTATATTAAAATGAATGCTGGCAACATGTGCTTCCTTATGTGGGCCTTCAGAGAGCTATGCAAATAGCTGAAGGAAGCAGGCCTGAGCTAGATGTGACTGTGTTCACCCATGCTTGGGCTTCTTTTAGTCATCGTGCTATTGTTCTATACATAGAGACATTTTAGATGCCTTAATAGCTCTAAGATCATCTGGGGGAAATACTTGCAGACGCTGGCTACAAAATGTCGGAGCTTTTTCTTCTGCCCCTTACTTATTAATGGCGTTTCTTTGTATTCTGCTTTGCCCTTATTTTAAAGTTAAAGGTAACCTAAAGTTTGCTAGGTGGGCTGTGGGACTACTTGTGGGGCTCAGAGTCTCAGCGCTGTTGATCCTAAGTTACCTAGATCATCAGCGCCAGAAGAGTGGTTTAACTTCTGATGACAAATGTTTTTCCCTTGAGGAGTTGTGTGGTTTTTGTTTGTTTGTTTCCTCCATGTTGTGCTTTGTATGCTGCAGTGTGGTGTTAATACTTCATCAGATCACCCATGCTTTGAAGCCATTTTGTTCCCCCCCGCCCCTTTATATTCCTTGGTATGCACACTAACCCTGGTTTCAGTGGAGCCCCTGTCATTGATTTCAGTAGGAGAAATTTGCTCTGTTTCTTGGATGAGAAGTAAGTTTTGGTGAGCGTTGCAGTAGTATTACCCCATGGATAGACTGACCCGGCGAAAGGGTAGTGACTCTGATGCAGAATGGACAGGGTCTTGGGGAGTGAGCGTTATAAATAGGAATGGTATTTCTGACTGTGTGTGAAATAACTTTGAGGTGATATTTTCACAGCCTGATGTTAAGCAGATAACTTACAAGGCTAGTATCACCTGTCTGTCCAGATAGTCAGTTGAGAGAATGAAAGGCTCCTCCAGAGCAAAGTTTAGCTCCTGCTCTGAATTACTGTCTGCTGGAGTCTCTTGCTCTGGCCATTGAATATATAAAAAGCATAATAACACCAGCTTCCTAACTCTGAGGCAGTGTGGGTTTTTTGTGCTTTGTTTCTTTCATCTACACTTAAATGAACTGTATGGGAGTTCTGGTGCAAAGCACTGTAAATGTAAAAATGTAATTTGAACTTTGAGGGGAATTTTGAGGATAAAAGCACAGAAATAAAGGAGCACTTTTTGCAGGGCCATGGGTCTAAAACCCATGGCATTAGACCTGCAGCTGGTATCAGATACCATTGCCAGGAAGAATAATAAGCAAACCTCTTAGAAGTCTAGAGTAGACCACGGTCTTCCCCCACCACTTTTCCTTGCTGTAGTACAGCCTGATTTAGAAGCTGCCTGGTGCTAGGGAGGGCATTTGCCAACTTTGATAATGTAACAGGAGAAAGTATGTGGTGGGGGAATAATATGTTTTTCATCGAGTGATACCCTAGTGCAAGTGGGACCCAGTATGACTTGGCTATGGATCGTTTACCCATAGGTTTTATTGACCATTGTACGTTCATGGGTTTGCAATTTAAGAACTACAGATCTTGATAACTATAGTAGAGCTAAACTAACTTTTCCTTTACCAACACATGAGAGGAGGAAGCTTCAGTTTCCTTGTATGGAGGGAATTGATTTGCTTGTTTAATTTGTAATGGGCCCTTTTCTTGCAGAAACTAGTTTATGCATACTAGATACATGACTGTGAAGCTGTGACTTACCAGCATGATTTATTGCAGTGTGTTGCTCAGTGTGTCACTTTCTTATGGTTCTGCTGTGTATTTTTATTGTATGTTTACCCTTTACAACTGTGCGTGGGTCTGCGTGGTGGCTCTTGGGTCACACGCACCCTGTGTTGTTTCTCCCCACTTCAAATTGTCACAGGCTGGCCACACAATGGATGTGTGTTGTACATCCCCATGGTATCTGGGGGTCACTTCTGCCTCCACGTCAGCTGCTCTGCCGCGCTGTTTCTGTGCTAGGATACAAAACAGCCCACAAACAAGTGTACTGTCATAGCTGAGATAGCGGTGGAGGGAACTGCTGGACATCAGTGAAAGGCAGAGGGGAAGGAAGGGGTGGCCAAGAGTGAGAAGTGCTTGTCAGTACTCTGCTAAGAGACATGTCTGTGTGACCAGCACCTGGGGTTTGCTGACTGAGAGTACATTTCGGTACTACCAAATACAGCCTCCCAAATTTCCTCGTATTGTGGTATACACATTGTCCTGGTTTCAGCTGGGATAGAGTTAATTTTCTTCCTAGTAGCTGGCATAGTGCTGTGTTTTGGGTTTAGTATGAGAATAATGTTGATAACACACTGATGTTTTAGTTGTTGCTAAGCAGTGTTTATACTAGTCAAGGACTTTATAGCTTCCCGTGCTCTGCCAGGTGCACAAGAAGCTGGGAGGGGGCACAGCCACGACAGCTGACCCAAACTGGCCAAAGGGCTATTCCATACCATATGATGTCATGCTCAGTATAGAAACTGGGGGGAGTTGGCTGGGGGGCAGTGATCGCTGCTCAGGGACGGGCTGGGTATCGGTCAGCAGGTGGTGAGCAATCGCATTGTGCATCACTTATTTTGTATTATATTATTGTTATTATTATTTTCCCTTCCTTTTCTGTCCTATTAATCTGTCTTTATCTCAACCCAGGAATTTTACTTTTTTTTCCCCATTCTCTCCCCCATCCCACTGAGGACGGGGAGAGTGAGCGAATGTCTGTGTGGTGTTTAGCTGCCTGCCGGGTTAAACCACAACACGCATTTATATGCATGTGAATAAATTAGGGCCCAAAGAGGTTATGGTATTGAAGCTTGTAGAGCAAGTAGGTGACAAGATGTACATCTCCAGGAAGGTGATCCATAATGGATATCTATTCTTTATCAGATGCAACGTGCTTTAAGGACAATTATTAAGGGAAAGTTTGTGGTGACTAGAGTTTCATTAGTCACTGGAAAATACGTGAGTTTCTGCATACTCTTCTATGAATCCTTGTGTTAAGTGATGATTCACAGCCAGGAGAATTTATGCTCCGAGAAATCTGTGGTGCCTTCCTTGAATGTGCAAGTGGGTGTTTCTCTGTAATACAGGCATGCACATTTCAAGGAAGATTCTGCTGAGGACATAAGATGACTTTTCTTTTTTTGAGTACCTAGAAATTATTTTTTTTTCATGTGAAGAGGTGACCTGCTTTTGTAAAATGATTTAAACCATATTTTAATCCCTTAATCTTTGGAAAAGAAAGATCACCTATCTTTTTTGATGTTCTTGATTTATTACAAAATACTCCAGAAAAAAAATCTAGTGACCATTTAGTTGTGCAAGTACACAACGAGAAGTAGGTTTAAAGCATTGGAGGGCTATGTTTAGGAAAAGGTCATACAATATATCTGCTGTTAAAATGCTCTTTCTGTATGTGGACCAAAAGGTTAGGGTATAGGTAAGGTTGAAAGAGAAAAGGGAATAGATGTGTTAGTATTAATTTATTTTGAAAAATTTCTGTTTCTCAGAGGATGAAACACCTGTGTTTGGGAATGGCAGAGATGCAGACCTCTTGTCAATGTAATTGCAAAATTATGAAGCAGAGGAATAAAGGCTACTTAAATTGAGGCTTTTGATGCTAATGATATGTCTCAGTATAACACATAGTAACCATTTCTTTTTTCTTCAGTCCAGATTTTTATTAATGCAGTAGGACTATCTTATACCTTTTTTCATTTTTAATAGAAAAGTATGACCGACAATGCATAACATTTTATTTTAAGATTAACATGGACCGCTAATTTCACATTTTCTTATCCTGTTTTTTCTGTAATATTTTTCCAGAGTTTGTAGAACAAAATGACTGTGGCCCACTTTAAATACATTTGCCATCTCAAATTCATTTAGTGTTACTGATCTTTCGTCTAACCTATGAAGAAGAATTATCAAAGATTGTTATGTTCACTTGAGATTTTCTTCCTGCTGAAAAGAGATTTTACAGAATTTGTCCTCTAGAATATGATTTTTAAAAAAACCCATAAAAACAAGTTGAATTTTCATGTTTCACAGGTATATTAACAAAGGGAGTGAATGGAAACAAAGAACTAACTTAGTATATTCACGTTATATGTAGAATTAGAACCTGTGGGAGCTTCTCTGTTTTTTTTCCTCGATCTGCAAGATTGCACTGTGTTTGTATTTTCAGATTGTGCTACATTGCCAAGCAGAAATCACTAGTTTCTGCAAAATGTTGCACCTGGATATTTTAATGATCAAAGCTCATTGGAGAAGCAGTGCATCTGTAATATAGTCATGTAGATAACAGGACCAGATCGGGCCGCATACAATTTACAGGGTGAGGTGAAATGCAGGGATGTATAATTTAGTGTAATGGCAATCTTATGTATGTTGCTAGAGGTGGTGCTGTTCTAGCTAACGACCTTTTTTTTTTTTTTAATTGTCATTGTTGTATTTTGTGAATTTTATCCTGCAGCATGTTTTCCCTGCAATTAAATTTTGCTAATTTTGCTTTTAAAATCTTTGCTAAAATGACCTGCCAAAGAGAGCAAATTTTGGTTCCGTGCATCCTTCTGGATGTCAGATACGTTGGGAAACTTAAAAAATATCACCTAAGAGACTATTTATACAAGTGGCTTACATTCTTAAACATAGATAAGGGATCCACCCCCATAGGTTAAACAGCTAAGTAATTTAATTAGTAGAATCGATAATGCCAATGTGAACTTCCTCTGTGGTGGAAAACTTAATTTCTTTCCCTTTGGAGAAGATGGTATGAACGTTTACAGCGTCTGTACCTTTCTGGGAGAAGTGATGAGTAGCCATATATTCTGCTGAGCAGTGTGAAATGAGTGCTTCTTTTGGCTTGAATGTTAGACTTGACCTTGCTAGTTTCTAGTAGTGACTTTTTTTTTTTTTTTACTGCTGTCAGAATTTCTTTCTGTCTGAATTTCCTTACTGTTTCAGACATAAAGTAATAAATAAACTTAGCTTACGCTGAAAACCCCAAGTCCATACTCTGTCATTTTCTTTCTGTTTTGTATTCTGAATACAGTTAAAAACCAGCACGTCATCGCAAAAGTGAATCCACTTCTTGCTCTTTGTGGAGTATCTTTTCAAAGGAACATTAAAATTCACCTTTTTTTCTGTTTTGAAATTGCTATGTTTCAGTTGTTACCCAGGGGATCTTTGTGTAAGTCTTCAGCTGAGTATTTAGAGCTTGGTTTCTGTGGTCAAATGAAAAAATGAATGTGTGTAGCCTTTAGCTGTTTTCAAATCATTTCTTCCCTTTAGCAGCTCAGTTCTGCAGTATTTAATGCTAACTTACAACAACCAGACTTCCTGTCATGGCCAGCCAGCGAAACGGGGATGGAATGAACTTCATAGACCTGAGCACCCCAAATATGATAGATCAAAGTGAGTGCGAGACGTAGGTACTCCAGTGCACTTTCCCCAAAGTCAAAGTTTTACATGGCAATGTTTTTGTTTTGTTTTGTTGCATGGAGTAGAATGTAAACTTTTATGGGCACATATGTAAATTTTATCCTATTCTTATCTCATTTTGTGAAGGTGCCTTTTAATTTTTAATATGAAACCAATAGCCGTTTGAGATGTAAGGCCCCTTGAATTCAGAGCTCAAACTGGGAAGGGTTGTAATATGTTATTGCCCTGCTGAGCAGTCCAGTGAGAAGTTATTAATTTAATGGTAATTTGTTGTTACTGTACATGACAGCTCTGTGTGACCTGATTACTTAAAAACCTGTGGGTTTAAAAGGTGCACTTCTCTAAAGTTTATGTCAGTCACACAGCTAAATCCCCAGAGGGGCCCTTGGAAATGTAGTCATGTGTGCTTTCTCAAGATGCACCACACTGTTTCTCATGTTCCATCCTTGTAACCGTGTTTTCAGATAATTTTGTGGCCTACCTGTAACGACTTCATTGGGCCACTGAATGTCTCACTAAATTTCACTGTTTGTATGGGCTGAATTACTTTCCATGCCACATCTGTACTGTCATGCTGGAGGAGATTTCTGCTTTCATGTGACTTTGTCCTTCTCTGAGAGAAGCCTCACCTTGTTCCCTTTAGAGTTGCACAAGATCCGTGTTTCATTGCTGCTCTGAATAAAACAGGCTGTTAAGACATACCTTGTATAGTTAATCTTTAATTCTGCAGAAGTGAGAACAAAGCCATTGTCCTCACTAACCACCGTGAAGTACATTTGCAAAAGGATACTAAAGGCTTTCTTCATTCACTGGGCGCTCATTTGCACGTAGCCTGCATTGCACAGGGCAGTTTCTGCCTTTCCAAAATGAAACCTTCTTTGGAATATTTTGTAATGCAAATTGTTGAAAAAAACCGTGGATTCTGAAAACTGGTTCTTAAGTGCAGAATGTTGCTATATATATACACACACATGAAAATGTGAATATATTCCTATAGAGAATGCCCACCCCGTGTCTTGGTCCACGGCACTTAGGTGATCAGATCCCTTGTTTTCCTCTCTGAAACATTGCCAGTACTTTCCCTTTTGCCTTCTTAAGATTTATTGAAAATACCTGCTGAAGTAAATAATGCTCATGGCCTGATTTCCGACTCTGTAAGCCTCCTTTGAATCTCTCTGTAGGCTTTTTCTTCTCCTTCATTAAATACAGAACTCTGAGCTCTGATCCAAGCATCGTCTGTGGCCACAGACACTGAAAGACTCCCGGGGAGTTTGAATCGGGAGCCTTATCTTACAAGACTCTGTAGTCCATCATGCCAGTCTCAGCTGAATTGTTACACTGTTTATCAAGACTTTTCTGTCAAGGATACCTTGCTAGGTTGACAGCCTCTAAGGTATCCTGACTTATCCCATTTATGTACAATCCGCCTGACTTTCCAGCCTAAAATTACCTGACTTGACCGAAGCTGATCTATGCAAACATGCCTTCCTACAGTGAACTTGGGCACTTCCAGCTAACATAAGGTGTTCTGCTGTTGGCATTGGCTGGTTTTAAGCACAGACCATTCTCTAACCCAGTTGTCTGTTTGGGTGCTGAATGGTTGCACTCCCAAACGGAGGTGGGTGTTGCGTGAGCATGGGGGCGGACAGAGGCAGAACTTCTCCCTTTGAATAGCAGTGCTGGTTTGCTCTCTTCTTCTGGAATGAGGAGCACAGTGTTGTTGTGTACAACAGTGTAATGTTTTTTGCAGTTCTGTTCATGTCGTTTTCTACCTGTGCTTACGTTATGTCTTGTCTTCTGCTCAGCTTGCACAGCACCTGCTGTGGTGGAATCCAAGTTCTGTTTTACCGTCTGCCTCCAAGTGTAAATGAAGGAAAGGTAACACAATTCATACCTATAAGTATGTGACTAAATGTGATCACTACTGCCAGGTTATTTGAATGGAGATCAGTGGAGATATTGAGGATCAAAAGTTTATTGCTAAGTTTATGGCAGTAAAGAGCTCTAGCAGGCGCTCTGGAAGGCACTGAGCAATTAATCTGTGCAGTCTTTGGAAAGTAGCTATGTAGCAGTGTAATGATCCATTGAATTAACTGATTTGCCGAACAACACACAACAGCAGGAGCTGAAGTTCAGCAGCTTCAGGTTCTGAACTGCCACAAATGCAGCACGTCCAGATCAGAGCCTGAAAGAGAATGGTAATTAAAGGTGCCTTGGAGTCCGATCTCATTAAAGAGCCACTTGAGGGAGTTGTCAGAATCAATAGGTGACTGATGAGGCTGCCAAGGAGATCCTTTTAACCCGTGCAAATAACCGCATAAAAGAAAGGGTGAAATGTAAACTAGTATTGTAGGGTTTTTAGAGTGGCACCAGACTTCTGAACTGTTTGGCTGGGGACCGAATGCATTGGGAGTGTCCTTGTCTTCCTGGGTGTGAGTCAACTTCTCTACAGGGCATACTTTGATTTATGTTTCCTGGGGAAATGCATTAATCTTCTTGCAGTATTTTATGGAAATCGCACCTGCAAGCGTATTGGATTTGATTTGACACTGCAAGCTGCATATGTCCAGGTCTGTGCTTTTTTCAGGTGTATCGGGCCCCAGGAATATCTGTCTGTGAAGCCAGGTCAGGGTACGGCTCTGCAATTTGCACGTGGGATTGAGAAGGAGGAAGGCTTCAGTACTTCAAGGCAGTAAGAAGATAGAGTGTCCGAGGCGCTGTGCTTATAGTTCTGGCGCAGGCATGAAGTTACATTTTAATTGTTCAGTGACAGATTGTGCTATAAAAAGTTCACAGCAACTGCGTAACAGCTAAGATGGTACAGTTGATTTACTAATCTGAGTCTGAAACATGTTGCAGCTTTTCCTGGCCTGTTCTTTTCTTGGTTCAGTTGTGATCAGCCCTTCTGGACTTAGTGGGCATCGTGTGGAGAGTGCCGGGCGACTCCAGGCTAACTGGGGAGATAGCAGAGCTTAGCACGAGACCAGAATTTATGCTTGCTGTGCATGTCTCTCTTTTCCTCCTCTGATTTTCTGCCTTGGCTTTTCTTTCAATAATACAGAATAATAGATCCTAAGTGACACTGTAAAATGTCATTAAAATATATGCAGGTAATTTCTATTCATTTTCTGAAACTATAAGATGTATTATGTCTGTCTTTCTGTAAAAATCTAAAGAATGTGTCATAAAATTTGTATTTTGCAAATCTGTTTCATATATTATTTAAGTAAAGGTAGTGATATCTTGCCAGAATTTTGTGGGACGTATATAATATGTTGCCTGAAAAGTACAGGAATGTAAAATTCTGAATTTGAGGGGGTTTTATATAAATATTACCCCCCGCTGCCAATTTTGTTCTCTTGCTGAACCATTCCTCTGTTTACTGAATGTTTAGCAATTAGGGTATAGTAACCTCTTTTTCAAAGACCAGCCGGAGAAACAGTGATATTGTTATCCCAAAAAGGGCTCGTTTACCCAGTGTGCAATAAGCCAATCTTCACACACTGAGATGAGATATTGTTTTATTTAATTTCTGCGCAGCCTCTATCAGATTTTCCCCTTTTTTCACAGTATCTCGATTTAGCGTTGCACCTTTGTGTCACTTACCGCCCAGCAAGAAGGTGAGCCGACGGAGTCCCCAAAAAACTTTTCGATGCGCGCTGGAGTCCAGTCGGTCCAGTATTCCCTGCTGGCTGCAGCAGGTCGATCCGGGCAAGGCTTTTTCAGTGCGCTTCCATCTGGGTCGCCAAAACTGTTATCCCAAAAAGGGCTCGTTTATTGCTCGTGCAATAAGCCAATCTTCACACACTGAGACGAGATATTGTTTTATTTCATTTCTGCGCGGAGATGGGTGCTAGGTGGTAATTCCACAAAGCTAGCACCCAACGTGGGGCGAGAAAGTGTTAACTTTAAATGTCCCATTTTTCTAGAAGTCCATTGTTTTTGTTCCGGAGTTGGTGCTTTCTTAACTCTTGTATAATGAATCCAGGAGTCTACTCCGTCTACTTTCACTGCAGTGTTAGTCTTGAGTAAGACTCTATATGGTCCTTTCCACTTCTCCTTTAGTGGCTCATCTCTCCAAACCTGAAAGTAAACTTGATCTCCCAGTTCAAAGAAATGCACTGGAGTATCCAATATGGTTACCAGTGTGAAACTTGTGCATACAAAAATCCTTGTGCCTATATGTATATACACATACGTTCACACAGGAGAATGGGATGGTAGGGTTGAAAGGTTGTAATGCAAGGAAAAGAACTATAGTGAGTACATGTAACTGAGGGGAGACATTGAGTAAGTTTGTGTGTTTGTTTCAGAGGTCAGTATGAGGTAAGAGCCACTTGAAATGACAACAGCAATGCAGGTTGTGAAATCTGTTTTATTGCTGCTTATAGTTTATACTTTGAGGGGGTCTTTGTGGTGTGTTGTTCATATGTGTGGATTTATAGGAGTCTGAAATGAAAGATGTGCTTCACTTTTAACTTAAAACTGTGTTTTTCAGCAGGGATTTGTTGGGTGAAGGGGAAGCAGAAGAGGTGACTGGGGTTGCTCTTGCCCATGATTAGAATGAGCCAGCATGGTGCACAGTCCCATGCCATTTATTGCAGCTGTGCAACCTCCTTCCCTCTCCATTTGGGTACTTTCTATCTCTGCATCCTGATTCTTCTCTGATATTAATGTGAATTGGTGGGCTTAGATCATCTTTTTCAGATGGTGGCATTTTGGGATGGATATTTGGATACACCGCTAGGAATCTGAGTGTGACTCCGGATGGTAAGGGGATCAGAGTCATCAGTAGGAGCTTTTGGTTGCTGGTCATTTATGGGTGGCTGAGACACAGAGGTTGAGACATTAAAAGCTCTGTCTTGAAGATAATTACACCTGGAAAATTAGTTTAAGAAAGATGCTTGTGTCCTATGATTAGCTCAGGTTAACGTTTGAGGTCCCATTTTCCCAAGGTAAGTCGTTTAATGACTGGGAGAAAGGAATGTCTGGTGGAAAGTTTGGCCTGGGATACTTTGCAGAGAATAAGAAATTCCAAGATGAATTAATGTTTCATTATCAGGATTTTATTGATGAACTTCCTTGCTTGTCTCTCTCCTTTCCATGTTGGCATCATAGAAACCCAGCATTACATAGGCCGAAGCTTTAACCAGTGTTCAGCTCCCCCTCTGTTGGCAGCAGAATTGCTTTTTCATTATGTTATTAGCTGTCTTCTGTTACTGATGAGGTGCTCATTTAAAACATAATTTTTTTTTATATTACGGCATTCTTAAATGCATGGACAGAAACCCTTGGGTATTTTCCTTGGATCTTGCTAGGTCTGATAAACACATTTCAAGAGAAGCCGTGAAATGTTTTTCTTCACTCTTCATCCTGTAGCTCGTAAGTCAAGACTGTCCAGAAGTGGGAAGAGCTGTTTGTTTGTCTGGTCCACAGGCAGAACAAAACCACTTCCTCAGTTTTCTAATAAGGATCTTATCTTGAGAGTGCACATATTTCTGTTTCAGTGCTGTCTCACTACTGTTATGCAGGCCATGCAGCAAGGGTTTGATAAAAAGGGAGCTGGCTTGAGAAAATGTGTGCTTGTACAGTGTTCCTATTCTGCTGTGCTCTAATACATACCTGTGTTCTGTAGAAAGCAGCAAGTTGAAAGTGATACGACAGGTTATGTTAAATGACAGAGATCTCTTTGGAGTTGACCTGGAAAAAACTCACAAACATTTTAATTATTAGGCTGGATTTTCTCTTTAATATTCCTACTTCAAATATTTTTCTTACAAGTGACAGTGACTATACTAGCTGACAAGGTTAGCTGACTATCTAAGATCTGACGCATAGTTTTTAGGTGGGTAAGTTAGAATTTGTATCTTTTCTTTTTTGTCTCTGAACAGTTGTCATGGCAATTAGAAAGTTCTTGCTTAGAGTAAACGCCATTTGTGAAATCATGTCTTCTGTAAACCAAAGGGGCTACGTGTATACACTTTGTCCATGGATAATCAGTGATAGTGAAATGATAAAAATATGACAAGTTATTTTTCTTCTTTTGGTCCTTCTCTACTGTTGTCTGTAAGTCAGTAATATATTTCGTTGTGGATTCGTGGACTGCAAGCTGGTGCAATTTGCATTTCTTGCCCAATAAAGATCTGTAAGTTTTAATATATAGGTATTTTATGTATGTATGCATGCTTTGAGTTGTTCATCTTATTATTTCAGGCTCTGCTGGAATGTAAGTGCAGTTGTACTGACTGAATGTTGTTTCCTTTCAGTGGATCTGATGGAAATAAAAGAAATTCGCCCAGGAAAGAATTCAAAGGACTTTGAGCGTTGCAAAGCAAGGCAAAGAGAAGAACACTGCTTTACTATTTTTTACGGTACCCAGTTTGTCCTCAACACCTTAAGCTTAGCAGGTACTTTTTTTCTTCTTTGTTTCTTCTTTAAACCTACCGATTGAACAAATCAAATACATTGATGGAACAGTAATGCAAAGAATACTGTGGTTTTGACTTCTGCAGTTCAGGAGTGCACCAGATGTTTAAAATCTGGAGACAGACCTTTTACTCAGCCCTTCATGTCTGTGAACTGCTGCATTTGTAATGTTTTGCTTTCAAATATTGTATCGAGTGAGTGTAGTTTCTGATTTGCTCAATCATTTCTAGCAAGGTAGACTTTTGCTGGTGAAATAGCTCTAGTAAGGTTTTCAACACTGAAGAGCAGAGGTGACATTGTCCTCTTTAAAGTCAGCAAAGGATTTGCTGTTGTCTTCAGTGTGGCCAGAATATTGGCCTGGCATTTTTAGTCTGACCAATATGATTCTGGAAACAATAGCCATAAAGAGTTAGACTACAGCAGTATCACAGAAACTTTCCTATCACCTATGAGCAATTGCAGACTAATTTGGGAAAATGAAGTTCTAGTTTGGGTTATGTGTGTGCATGTCACCTGATAATACTAAAACTCTTCTAAAGAAGTACTAGGGGACCATAAATAAAATTGGAAGGTGATAAATTGAAAATTAATAGATCTTTGTGAAACAGAGGGAAGTTGTGTCCTGTATCTGTGGAAAGGGTTGGGGCACTTCTTATTTCAGGTGAGATTATCTAGGGTCGCAAACCCAAAGATTTTGAAATAAAAAGGGATATAAATTCTTACAGTGCAGGCTGAATACAGTTTCTAACTAGTGGAGTTTACAAAGAGATTTCTCTTCTAAAAAGTTTGTGATGGATCCTTGGTTTAGAATCATACAGACGATTTATTTGGAGAGGTAGTTCTCTCTGTCCTGTGCAGGAGCACACTTGTCCATTTAAATCATTAAATTCCTTGCAAAATCTTAATGGGAGAAAAGAGGAGTGCTTTGTAAGCATTTTAATGCTAACAGTAGCTTTTTTTTAAATGGAATTAATTGCTTATAGATTGCAGTACTAGAAGACAGGTTTTTTTGCAGTTTGATGCACTGGAAATTAAAGACTGCTTGTGACTAATCTATTGTTGTAGGCTTTTAACTTTAAATAAGTTTTACCATTGTTGGCTGAAGTCTGAAAATTTTGAGTAAGTGGCTGTGCTTAAGTGCAGCTGTGCCAGGTACTTCAGGTTGATTTCCTCTAACAACCCCCCTGTCTCGCCTCCATGGCAGTTCTCAAAACCAGGCCTCTGCCAATACTTTGAAAACGCTCAGTACCGTGAGATATGTTGCCATAATGCTGAACTGCAGAACAACATGATATAACTTTCAGTTAAGGGGGAAATCCTTTTCCTTGTTAAAGTGCTTTGTCGTGGTTTCTTAAAACAATATAAAATAATTGTTACTTAAAGGGAATGGTAGCTGTCATAAAGGGCAGAATTGTCTTGGGAGAAGAATTGGTTTGGCAGTGGTGGTGGGTGTTCTTTCTGAAATTGTAGCTAATTCAAAAACATTTCCATGGGGAGCTGAGGCTGGGCTCTAGCTTCATCCTTGGGGTATAAAGCATTGTTTGAAAGTATGTTTAAATAAAATGTAATCTTCATCTTTTGAGAAACCGTTTTGCTTTGAAGGCAGTTAAAAGAGTTTGCACAGATTACAGCTCCTGTGTGAAAATATTTTTTCAGAACTGGTCTACATCTGCTGTAAATGTCTTTTCATTAGTCAGCCACCTGCTAGATAAAAAGTGTTGCANTTTGCCCAACTGAAGGCTGTAATGATAGCATCTCATCCAAAGCCCCCAAAATTGATTTCAGCTTAACCTGTATTCCCTACGGAAGGCTATACCCATGTTTATCATCTTGCTTCTGTTGGGTTGAAGCATTACCAAATGTGATCACGTTAAATGATGCGGAGGACTCTTCTGGTTTGGGAAATGGAAAGGCAAACTACATTTAAAACCAAACAAGACAGTGATAAACCAATTTGTAAGGTTGGGAGGGAGATGTACCTGGCCTCTAGTGTTAAGCCCCGTAAGGAATTTTAGACCTTTTTTTTAACTTAACTTGTATTAAACTGTGTTCTATATAAGCTACACCAGTTTTGTGCATTGCTTCCTTCCTGATCCTCTTGCCCATGTCTAGTCTGGAACAATCTGTGTTTAGAGGCATGGTTAGCACAGACAGGAGGTAGTTATTTCCATCAAAAGCCAGTACTTTACAATTTTCTTGTACGTTGCTTGGAATCTAATGAACAAGCTTTATGCTATAACACACTGAGTTCTTTTGTCTGTGCACTTCAAGTTGCTCTAGATCTAGGTCCCTGGACTTCTGCCACTCTGGAGATAGAAGACAAGAAGATGAATTTTGATTGTGTTACTACAAGAGCTTAGCAGTAATTTCATAGTCTTTCTGCTGAGATATTGCAACTTGCCTACCCTGATAAGTAGACTTCTAAAATGAGGTATTTTTTGACAGAGCTTCCAGAATTAACCCTCCCACCCCCAAATTTATGCTGGTTTTTTATTAGTAACATGAAGCTGTGCAATGAGATTTATCAAAGAGAGAGGTTCATCAGCAGCTTTGTATACTAGGGTTTCTCTAAATATCACAAGTTATGTCTTGGTTTTGTGTTGATTTTGTTTTGGTGTTTCTCATAGCATATTATTTTTTTCAGCTGACTCTAAAGATGATGCTGATAAATGGTTGTGTGGCTTGAATATCTTGTATCAAGAGGTCATGAGCGCTCCCACACCTGCTATCACAGAGAGGTATGTGGACATATTTTCACTTTGTGAGACTTGACGTTTCTTTGGAATTGAAATGGAAAATCTGAAAGAGATTTTTAAGGTGCAACAAGTGGTGTCTGCCAGTTACCTGAAGAACAACTACTCTCCAGTTAGTGTATGATAGAGAAAGCTCATATGGAAATTCTCCGTGTCTGTTTTGCTATATACATGTTCTGGAATCGCACGCTGCTGCGTCCGCTAATGTGGAATTGCAATTTACCTTGTTCTTTATACCAAACCCAAACCAAACCAAAACTCTCTTAATGACATCACAAGAACATCTGGTGTAAGTGTGCATTGACTTCCTGGAAAATTCAAATGTCTTATGCAATCACAGTAGGCTTGCTCTAGTAGATGTCCATGTGTCCTGTGTCCCAATAATTCTGAGGTGTGCTTTTACGGTTTCTCCTTTTTATTGGACCCGTTGCATTGTATGGCAACGTGATCAGCTGACTCAGAGAGCCAGGCTGAAAATGAACATTTTTAAGGATTACTTTTTAGCAGCCAGCCATATGATGGCGAAACTGTGCCCTTAATGCTTCTGAGGATGTTGCATGTGAAACTACTCATGCTCAGAATGCCACTTTTGTTGACAAGCTTTTAACGCTGTCTCTGTACCTGGTTGCTCTTCATCACTGCTGACATTTTTGTTTGTGGTCACTGCTGTTACCTGTTGTGAGGATATACCCTGTCCTCGCTTGCTACCTGACCAAATTGTGGCTTTGACATTGATGTTGTCTTTACCTACCTGCCGTTCCAGTTGGGGAGAAAGTATTCTTGTCTGTTCTTATCTATTGTATGGTATTGCAGCAAGCTGCTATACAAAGTGCTACTGGATTCCAGGCTATGTTTGTGCAGCAGAGTGATTCCCGTAGAGACTACGG
>VYZW01033940.1:6224-24289 GCA_013401315.1 Balaeniceps rex
GAAACTCAGCATCCAGGCTGAACTTGTATTACTGACAAATGGACTTCACTTCTAAAAATAACAAATCTGCATGTTCCCAGACTGTACTTAAAGCATTAAAAGTAATTGGAACATTTTTTAGTGAAGGCAAGGGGAAAGCTGTTTAGTGGTTTTTCCTATTAGTTCCTTTTGTTAACTTAGTGTATAATGAAGTTTGTCAAAGTCCGCATGCCATGTTACTGCATAGGAGCAGCTCTCAACAGTGATTTTATAGCGTATGCTGTGAAACTGAAGGACTCTCTTGAAATTTGAGGAAACCTTGAACCCAAATCCTTCAAATACCTACTTATGTTTAAGAAACAAAAGCAAGTCTACCAGTAATGTGTGTTTACATACTGAGAAACCCAATTTCAGTAGGACAAATAATTAACTGAAGAAGAGTTAAGGACTTCAGATGAAGTTCTCAAGGCACTGTGCTGTAAAATGTAGAATCCTGACTGGATTATAATAAAACAAAAAAAAAAAAAAAGAAAAATTATTTAACCTCAGTTGTTGATGAGTATTTTTAACCTGTGAAATGTAGCCATTAGAAAGACTGTGAATATTATTAGAAAATATAAGTTGCTGATATTTTTTTCTTACTTTCCTTTCATATTCAATGACATAAAACATTCAAGGTTGCATATATTTAGCAAAGATATGAGTCTGGTGAAAGTATCACTTCATATTTCTGCTGTGAGTACATTAAGGTAGAAGGTTTTTCTTTCTTTGTTCTTTCTGATTATTTTTCCGCAGTCATCTAGAGTTCATATAACCAGAGCAGTTCTGGAACAATTTTTGTCATTTGCGAAATATTTGGATGGATTGTCTCATGGAGCACCTCTACTGAAGCAATTATGTGATCACATCCTTTTTAATCCTGCTATCTGGATACATACCCCTGCAAAGGTAATTGTACATGTGAATGATGTTATAACTCTCCTACAAGTATTTTTTTATACCGTGGTACTTAGGTTTTTATTTTTTTAGTTTTAAAACATGGCAATAACAAAGATTTTTTAGATCATGAAGTCTATACCCTGCTTAACTATATTCTCCAATGTCTTCTGTAAGTTACTAAAAGCAGTTACATTCTTGCCTAAGATTCTGGCTGGCTCTATCAAAAGACTGTTTCTAGAACCCCAGTCCCTTTTTCAGTGGCTGCGTTACATAGTTTTCCAAAAGGTTAAGCATAAAAGTATGTATTTTTAATTGTAAGCAAAAGGTAAGATATCTTTTTTTTCACATTTGCATAAACTTTCATTTTAATTTAAATTATGTATTTTGGTTTCATAAAAACTATAAAAAGTTATTGTTCATCTCTGGTGATAATGAATTAGTTGTTTTCCCAAATAATCACCGTTGAGGAATGTGGACGAAAGTCATGGTCCTAAAATCTGGTAATATATACTTTTAGTGTAAAAAGCCAAAATAGAACACAAACCAGTATGTTTATCGTGACATAAATCATAGAATCATAGAAAATTTAGATTGGAAGGGACCTCTGGAGGTCATTCCAGGCGTCAGTCCAGTCCCTGCCCTAAGTAAAGTTGTTAGTAATTATTTTTTAGTTTTTTATATGATATCCAAAGTAAATCCTAAACAACCTGCAAATTAAGGTTATTAATATATAACTTGCATTTATGTGGATAACTGTTTCATTCTTCAGGTGCAGTTGTCTTTGTACACCTACTTGTCAGCTGAATTCATTGGAACTGCTACAATCTATAACACTATACGCAGAGTAGGAACAGTACTGCAGTTAATGCACACACTGAAATACTACTACTGGGTGGTTAATCCTGCTGACAGCAGTGGCATTACTCCTAAAGGATTAGGTAAGTACAATGCATGAGAAAGAAAACACAAACATTTCTTGTATAGGAAGATTTATGATGTAAATGTGTGAAAGCTCCTTGGATCGGTAGACAAGGAGTTAAGTAAATGGCAATAATCAGTACCAGCAATCAACAGTAGAAGAACTGTGCAAGTACTTTTGGTGTATCATACACCTCTGATGATAATTCCTTATGTTTGTATGTGTTCCCAGAAGATTCCAGCTCTGGTCTTCACTCCCATGGCATGTACTTATGTGGGCATTCTTTAGAAAAAATATTGAAATCGCTGATTTTTATTCTTCTGTACCAGAGAGGAAATGTTAAATGTATCTCATATGCCAAAGAAAGGTTGTGGGGTTTGAATGATTGGTGGTGTTAAGTGACCTTGAAAACAGAGTGGAAACTTCTAGTTCTCACCGCTGAGATCTCTGAAGCTCTATTTCCAGTTTAATAATATTTTTTCTCTGCCCTTATAAAATAGAGATTGATTTAACTTTGCTTATAGTCATGTGCTTAGCTTAGCTCAGGAAGCTAAGCTTCCTGAATGACAGCAACAACAAAATACAATAATACATACAGGCTAAACACTGCATGTAACAGATGTGTATTAACCAGAGCATCAAATCATTCTAATCCTATACACTCCAGTTATAATGTCATTACATTTAGCTGACTACTTGTGTAAAGCAGGGAGGATTTGGCAGAAAGTCTCTTAAAAATTAATTGATATAGGATAACTTACTAATTGTCTTTATTCTGTAACTATTACTGTCATACTGAGAAATTGAATAATTGGGGGATGTATTAGGGCTGTCACATATCCAAATGTTTAAGAATGTGACATATATAACATATAAGTTATTGGATAATTCTTCATTTGCATAGGTTTTTTCTTCAATGTTTTTTTAATAAATAAAAATGGAAGGAACAATTCCTGTCCTAGATTAGGTATCCTAATAGGCAGTGAAGTTGTAACTTGTTGAGGCTCGCAGAAATAGCTGCTGTTGGAGCTGGGACCTCATTCTTTCATACTATAATATTAGATTAAGGATATTCTTCATAAAATTATTAAAATTTATTAAAAATACCAAACAAAAGCACACTGTGTTTCTGTTCTCTGTTCATTTGAATGAAAAGTTGGTAATATCAGATTATGAAAATTAACTGTGGTGGTTACTTAATTATCGTGAAATTTTTTGTCAGCGATAAAATATATTTTCCACCTACACTGTTTCTGGATTCCCTCTGTCAAAATTGAATGAAGTTCATTTTTGTTACCTACAATGAAATTGTCTCCATCTGAGCTAGCTGTCTGCTGATTATAGACAGTGGATTGAAGGAGTCAGTTGCCTGAATATGGGTTTCTACCATCATTTTAGTCTCTGTGGGGCATCCCACCTTCCTTTCAGAAGGACGCAGGTGTCCTGTGCATCCTGCATCAAATCTGCTTGTTCTGTGTAGATATTTTGGATACCTTATGGCGTGTCAAATCACACTGATAAGTATGTTTGAGAAGCTGTGTCCTACCCCTAGTCGACAGAGCCTTGAGAACTATTTAGTTTGAAAGGTAGTTGCTTTCTGGACTCCATTGACTATATTGATTAGATCTCCATTGACTTCAGTGGGAGGTTAGAAGCTGGTCTCATGTGTTGGCAACTACAGTGTAGATGTCTGAAATTAGGGTGAGCTGAATCCTGCCCTGGGACTGACTTTATGCAGCTTCATGCTTTCAGAGCTCTGCTCTGTTGAGGGTTATACTGTCGTGCTGCATAGGTACAGTTTTACCACCAGACAAGCTAACCATACCTGAGCTCAGTGAGCAATTAGGATGTTAAAAACTCAGCTGATCAGCTTATAATATGTACATTGTATTTGTGACTGTTGAATGACCAGCTGTTAGGAGGTAAAGTTTCCAAGTGTCAACCATATTTACACCTAGAGACCTGGAAAATTGCTCAACAGGTTTGAGACTGTCAGTTTGATAATATTGTCTACTTGTTATTGCTGTAATTGTTTTTGGGGTTGGGGTTTTTTTGGTTTTGTTTTTTTTTAATTAAAGAATTCCTGTCCTTCTGTGTCATGATACTAGTACCTAACAACACTTTGAAAAAGTATTGCATATTGCAGACTACCCTCCGGTTAGGCTTGCTCTTTTGTGGAAACTGTGTGACATTTCTTTCTGTAGGAGGTATGGCTTGTTTTTTATCTTGCCCAGATCTGCCTCTCTGCAGTTAGCTGTATTTTTGGAGTATTTGTATGTGTAATGCCAGTTGAATAGCTAGAAAAAAATATATAATGTATTCATCAAAATCTGAACAGAAGGCATGGGGTACACAAGGGCACAAAATTAGGAATGAGAAATGAATCAGTTAACTCTAAATTAGCATACATATGGCTGTTTTACTTCCCTATCTTTTATTTCACTCTTACCTATTTTAAGGATATAGTACGTTCTCTTCTCATTTGTGTCAGTTCCAGACAATATTCTGGTTTTCTCAGGAAGGCAACCAGGTAGGTCCCTGAGAGGTAATCAGATAGTGAAAATTACTGGTTGTTTGGTGTAGCAGTATGACAACAAAAATCGCAATTACTAAGGCCTTCATACAGTAGTTGGGAAGGCGTTTGATAAACTGTGAGGCCACACACATTTTCAAAATACAAATTATTATCCACTATATCTGAATTTTCTCCTTTTTTTTCTTCAGTTGTATTTCTAGATAAGCTTGACTTTTTCAAAGGTTAATCTCAATTTTCTTCCTTGTTCCTTTTCCTCTTCCTTCCTCCCTTTTGCTTAGACTGCAGAAGGTCCCATGTAATTGATACAAGTATCAGTTGTATCAAAATACAAGAAGTATTTTGTAGTTCTCTCTTTCCTGTCTGTAAAAATAGCTTTCCTTGTGTTGAGTTGAAGAATGCTGGCTTATCAGGGAGGAAGACCAGTGACATAGCAATGGATGTGCAAATCCAGCATAGCTATGGAATTTTCTCCATGCAAATCAGCACTAAGACTTTTTTTGCTATTATTTCACAGGTAGCCTCTGCTTCTGACTAATACAGCTGTAATAACTGTGGTGATTTGCAAGCAAATGACTATGGAAATACAATAATTGCTGAGGTGATGGGTTGCTAAATTGAATTTCATATTAACTTAATTTTATATTAGTTTTTTTATCAAATTCACATTAATTACTTTCAATCGTGTCCTGGTTTCAGCTGGGATAGACTTAATTTTCTTCCTAGAAGCTGGCATAGTGCTGTGCTTTGGATTTAGTATGAGAATAATGTTGATAACACACTGATGTTTTAGTTGCTGCAAAGTAGTGCTTACACTAAGTCAAGGACTTTTCAGCTTCCCATGCTCTGCCAGGTGCACAAGAAGCTGGGAGGGGGCACAGCCAGGGCAGCTGAGCCAAACTGGCCAAAGGGCTATTCCATACCATATGGCATCATGCTCAGTATATAAACTGGGGGGAGTTGGCTGGGGGGCAGCGATCGCTGCTCAGGAACTGGCTGGGCATTGGTGGGTGGGTGGTGAGTGGTTGCATCACTTGTTTTTCCTGCTTCCTCCCCCCCATTGTTCTCCTTTTCATTACAAATTTTGTTACTATTTTTAGTATGATTTTTATTTTTATTATTATTATTATTGTCATTGTTGTTGTTGTTGTTATTATTATTATTATTATTTTATTTCAATTATTAAACTGTTCTTATCTCAACCCATGAGTTTTCTTACTTTTGCCCTTCCAATTCTCTCTCCCATCCCACTGGGAGGGGGAGAGTGAGTGAGCGGATGTGTGGTGCTTGGTTGCCAACTGAGGCTAAACCACAAAAAATTGAGAAAATTCCTGAAAACTTTTCAAAGTGTTTAGTCACCTGGATATTACATCACTTTTCTTCACCAGATGCTCTTTCTGTGCAATTAAGTGCAATCTGCCAATGTGACATGCAGGTCTGGCTGATTCAGGCTTTAAGTCTTAGAATACTAGAAGTAGCTGTAGTTAATACACTTAATGCTTTTTTCTTTCCACCTCTGTTTTCAGCAACTCATAACTTCACCAATCCTAATATTTGAAAAAAGTTAACTCTTCCAGGATTTTGGTTTTGTGTTGTATTTTATTAGCTTGTGTACAGCCACTACTGCCACATGTAGCCAGCAAGTTTATCCTTTGTTAAAATGTAGAATGATGTGTTTGTAAACATAAGAAACTTACACTGTACAAGGAAAGAATCCCTAAACTTTATTATATTTTAGATTTTACACTTGAACTATGGTTATAGCTATTCTCTTGATTTGCCACATGCGTGCCTTTAACATTTTGTTAAATCATACAGAATAAGATGTGAAGGTGAGAGAAGATCATAGGGTTGCCCAACAGTTGCAGAATCTAAAGACACAGTGAAGCAGGCAACTGAGTAAAAATTATTTTAATTTAATTTAATTTATTTAATTTCCATAATTATTTCCTTTTGTGGATTTTGGGAATGAATAAGAGGATAAGTGGGGAGAGGTTTAACTCTTTATCATGCTATGGTAGATGGTGTATTTCAATGATAATTCTTCAAGCTGCCAGAGACATCTTAGCGTTATGTTACCAATCTTTGTTCTTCTTTGATATTTCATCTTTTCAAAATATATACTAGACTGATATTTAAAGAAAAGCCAAGCTGTGAGTGTCTTTCAGAAAGGGCAAAACACATATATTTTTAATATCAAAGCAACAGAGAAAAAATTAAACACACTTTTTTATTTTCATCTTTGAATGACTAACCGTTGGATAGTCAAATTTCTTTATTAACCTTTTAAAGAAAAATAAAACACTTATGCACTTTAAAAATCATTCTCTGTGTTCCTGAATTAATTTGATGTGCAATTTCTGTAAATTTAAGAGAGAACTTATTAGAGCCCACCAGGATATTTATGCCTTGAAAAACCTTCATTGGAATTACTTACCAACTGCACAACATTCTGTGAAAATACTGATGGATGAACGGTGGTGCGTAATGAGAAAGCATAAAATGAAGGCAATAACAGAAAAATAAACTAAATACTGTGGAGCCTTTTCCCTAAGAAAAAATAACTTAGGATATTCAGCGTTAACAACTCTCAGAAATGTATTGCACTAAATTGTAGTTTTGGGGTCTGTTGTGAAGCGTCCCTATGAAATACTTGCAACTTCGTTGTTGTATGAGAGAAAAGTGCATTTAAGTTTCAGGCTGCTGAGTAGTGTAGTTCATTCGTGAGCCATTAGCCAAACATTTGTTTTTCTCTCCTAGTGTTTCCTGTGTGCTGCCCAACTCTTACTCTGAATGGACCTTTATGAGCAGTATCTTGCCTCCTGCTAGAGAATGCATGGTTGTTAATGTCCAAGTTAACTCATGTTAAATACAGTTTTCAAGAACATTTTTGATGTCCAGCATTTTTGAAGATGAGCTAGAAAAGTGGGAATTATGAAGATTATTATAAGGAGAAAGTAACTATATTTTTCTTTTTGTGGATAGAAAAAGTTGCACAGAGTTATTTCAAGGGGTGGGTAACAGTGGAACTCAGTTCTCATTAGCTTTGCAACAGTAAGATAAAAAGTAGGTCCTTCTGTGATCCACATAACATATGATGTTATTTATGCATGCATGGAGATCAGATTCTGCTATCTGTATCGTGTTTTATTAATTTAAGGAGTAGAAAAATCATGCTTTTTACACATAAAAAGCCAGATGGAAGAATGTTGTGTTTGGTTGCTTGTAGAACTGGTAACACAATGTTTTATTTCCAAAGACAGGATTAGAAATCATTATTTCTGTTATTCAAAGCTCCCAATCAGTTTTTTACACCAGTACTGGTTGTATTTTACTCTGTGAATATGTTTACTTATTCCCTCTTAATTAGTTCTGGTTTATGCCCCTATATTTGCTCTGTGCTGCAAGGATGAATTGGATAATTTTTTTTCATTTATTTTTCTCTGGATAAAGCTGGCTAACTCTCATTATGAGTGTATATTAAAAAAATTCTGATGCAAATCATGTGCTATCTGCAATAAATACATACATAAAGAATCTAAAAGCAGGAAATGATTTAGTGACTCATCCTGGTGTGGGATAAGGGAGGCATCCTTTCTCTTTGCCAATTAACAAGAATGTTTCTATTTTGTATTAGGGACTTATGGCTGCTGTATGAGATCTTAAAAGGATTATCTTTGTTGTTGATTTGGTTTGGGTTTAGATTGAGTCTTCAGCAGTGCTGTTTATCAGTTTCTGAGTGTTGGTGACACTGAGTTGTCTATATCTAGTGATGGGCACAAAGATTAATGGTAAAGAAAACTACTTTTCAATGTTTGAGTTGAAAAACAAGATCCACTTTTCTTTCTTTACCTCAGTATATGTGTGTATAATGTATATTTTTAATTGTAGCATAAATTATACCATTGTTTGGTCAATAATGCATTTTTTTTAAATAAATCTTCAACTAGTAATGAAGCAAAAAGTGTGATGACATAACAATTATAGTGGCAAATCCATTTTATGTAGCTTTACAACTTCCCAGATTATTTCCATTCAATCTGTATCAGATGACTGTTACATTACTAATGCTGCAGTCCTTTCTTCCACTATCTACCTGTCTACTGGTTACAGAGCCTCCAGTTTCTCCAGCCTCTCTTATTTTTCTCTACCAGTCCTTTTTTAATTTTTCAAACCAATGAAGTCTTTTGGGTAGAGGCTGTCCCCTTTTTCTGATTATAATGCAGTGAAGCTTCAAGACACAACCAAAATAGTACAGGAATAAATAGTACTGGAGGACTGAAGGAAAAAGCATCGTTTTGTCTGCTTGGCATATAACCTGCAAGCAACAACTTCTTTTGTATCTTTTGCGTGTTGAAGAACCCTTTTCAGGGTTCTCACACATCTCCAGAGAAACTATTGGGTATGTGAATAAGAAGTATGAAACTCGGGTATCTTTGAACAAGTTTCCAGTTAATTTGGGATATCTTCTTTTTAATCCTTCCTTAAAATTTCTGTTACCGAAATAATTTGCAGAGCTCCCCATTGCCTTAGTGTTCTGCTTTCTGTTTCCATAATTATAGTCTTCCAGAAAAGACAAAATGCCTCAGTTTTTAGGCCTGGTTTTCAGATATTGTCCAATATTGAATCCCAATAAGGTGTAGGAGGGAAGAGGGTGTGTGAAGAAACAGATTTCTGTGATGCAGTTAGAGTTGAATCTGCATTTCAGTTAGGGAAAAAATAGCTGTTGGCTGGAAGTACACCATTGCCAGAAAAACACATGCAATATTTAATGTAGCTTCAGCTAGTACCAAAAAATCCAACTTCTGTTTTTACCATAGGAAATACATGTTTCATGGTGCCATTAGAATGTACGGATATAAAACTCCCTATATCTTTAAAGCCTATATGATAGATTTTTTACAACAATATCCTTACTGTTTTTACATATGATGGTGGGGGGAGGTTGAGATTTATTTCCTTCTTTCTGAAAAGTACCCAGTTCTCCTCTCTTCACTCCTAAACAGGGAAGAAAACTCTTTCTGTTCCTGCTAGTCAAACAAATATAACTTACCTTCAGGTTTGCCCTTGCTGCAAACTTGAATTACAGTGTCTACAGCAGTGGCTTCACTTCAAAGAGTGGCATGGGAGACTATAAAAAAAATCTTCATTAAAAGGTTGCATTCACTATCAATCATTTATCAGCAGTCCTGGCTAACCAGGGAGGTCTCAGTTGACTGGAGGTTAGCAAATGTGATGCCCATCTACAGGAAGGGCTGGAAGAAGCACCTGGGGAACTACAGGCCTGTCAGTCTGACCTTGGTGCTGCGGAAGGTTGTGGCACAGATCATCTTCAGTGCCATCACACAGCACGTACCGGACAACCAGGTGATCAGGCCCAGTCAGCATGGGTTTATGAAAGGCAGGTCCTGCTTGACTAACCTGATCTCCTGTGAAAAAGTGACCCGCTTAGTGGATGAGGGAAAGGCTGTGGATGTTGTCTACCTGGACTTTAGTAAAGCCTTTCCCACAGCATTCTCCTGGAGAAACTGGCTGCTCATGGCTTGGACAGGCATACTCTTCGCTGGGTAAAAAACTGGCTGGGTGGCCGGGCCCAGAAGGTGGTGGTGAATGGAGTTAAATCCCCTTAGTGGCCGGTCACAAGTGGTGTTCCCCAGGGCTCAGTATTAGGGCCAGTTCTGTTTAATATCTTTATCAATGATCTGGACGAGGGGATCGAGTGTACCCTCAGTAAGTTTGCAGAGGACACCAAGTTGGGCAGGAGTGTTGATATGCTTGAGGGTAGGAAGGCTCTACAAGAGGGATCTGGAAAGGCTGGACCCATGGGCCGAGGCCAACTGTATGAGGTTCAACAAAGCTGTGACAGGTCCTGCACTTGGGCCACAACAACCCCATGCAACACTACAGGCTTGGGGAAGAGTGGCTGGAAAGCTGCCTGGCAGAAAATGACCTTGGGGTATTGGTCGACAGCTGGCTGAATATGAGCCAGCAGTGTGCCCGGGTGGCCAAGAGGGCCAACAGCATCCTGGCTTGTATCAGACAAAGTGTGGCCAGCAGGACTAGGGAAGTGATTGTCCCCTGTACTCGGCACTGGTGAGGCCGCACCTCAAATACTGTGCTCAGTTTTGGGCCCCTCACTACAAGAAAGACATAGAGGTGCTGGAGTGCATCCAAAGAACAACAAAGCTGGTGAAGGGTCTAGAGAACAAGTCTTATGAGGAACAGCTGAGTGAACTGGGTTTGTTTAGTCTGGAGAGAAGGAGGCTGAGGGGAAACCTTATCACCCTCTACAACTACCTGAAAGGAGGTTGTAGCAAGGTGGGTGTCAGTCTCTTCTGCCAAGTAACAAACAATAGGACGAGAGGCAATGGCCTCAAGTTGCTCCAGGGGAGGTTTAGGTTGGATATTAGGAAAAATTTCTTCATGGAAGGGGTTGTCAAGCACTGGAACAGGCTGCCCAGAGAAATGGTGGAGTCCCCATCCCTGGAGGTATTTAAAAGATGTGTAGATATGGTGCTTAGGGACATGGTTTAGTGGTGGACTTGGTTAATGGTTGGACTTGATGATCTTAAAGGTCTTTTCCAACCTGAACGATTCTATGATTATATGATTATATGATTCTAATACTGAGACACAGGGCGTTATTAAGCTTTTTGATGTGTTTATCAGCATAAGATGAAATGGTTGATGAAAAAGTAAATTAGGCTGCATTTATTTTCTGCATATTTATTTAGGCTGCAAAATTTAAGACTGTCTATGTTTGAAAAATAGGAACTTAACAAAGGAATTTCCAGTTCAGCCTTAACTATTTGTGAAAGGGGAGAATGGAAAATATAATAGAGCAAGGTTCAGGTGAATATAGTTGTTTAAGCTGTTTCCTACTCAATTTTTTAGATACTTCTGTTTTACTAATGTACTTTCTCAAGCACAATTGTTTAAAGTATTGTGGATTACAGATTTTTTTTTTCTGGTTTAAATTTAATATTTTGTTCAGATGGTAGTTTCTCTTTTTTAAATAGCTTCCGTTTCTGCTACAGGTAATGGCTACTACTAATATTTCATTAATCCTTTCTCTGTTGGATTTCATTCAGATGGTATTTAACATAGTGGTTTAGTTGTTCCAAGTTGTTATCGCGTATTTTAGGTGAGATTCAACTTTGTGTTCAGACCCTTTTAAGTTTACATGTCCACAGTGTAGCTTGTACTAGGTTTTTGAATTCCCATTGTTTTCATTGGAATTCAACTCAATGTAGTCAATAGAACTAATAATTTTTATCCTGAACTGGGCACTGACATTGGGTCAGTTGAGTAGATCTAGTCAATAAAGAGAGTAGTTGTTTATATTGGGATTTGAAACTCCTGGCTCATATGAAGACACCTACAGAACATATACCTTAATTTAGTTGTGTGAGTCTAGACCTGATTACTACCTTTCATCTTTCTGTGTTTAAAAAAAAAAATATATATGGGTATCTTTTTTTCTCAAAATGAAACGTCACTTATGTATATTAGTGTTGTAAAATGTGATTCTGAGAGGTTATACATTGTATCGTTGGCAAATATGAACTTTTATATAATGAATAGAATACTAAATCTGTTGTAGGAACTGTGATTTCCTGAAGAAGCTGAAGTTGTTCAAGAAATTAGTTTATTTTTAAAAGTGGTATATTTTGCTTCTTGCAGATGGTCCTCGGCCCTCACAGAAAGAAATCATATCACTAAGGGCATTTATGCTGCTGTTTTTGAAACAACTTATATTGAAGGTAAACCAGTCTATTCCAGATGGAAAACATTGAGATCTGTTATATACATGTAATAGGATCTTTCACAGTAGTAAATATGTAATACCTGTCAGGTATTGTATCTGTTTCTGGTTAATTTTAATGTTCATGCACATACTTCTAATCAATGTAAAGGTAGTAAATCTGTACAATACTTCTTACTAACCTCACCAAACTATGCCATGTATGTTTTATTAAATGTACTTGCAGAGATAGTATATGACACTACAGAACCTTTCAGGTATTTGGGCTTTTTTTATATGATAGTAGATAGTTGCTTGATTGTTCAAATGAAAAAGGTAACGGTAGTTGTTAAATTAGTTATTGCTTTATCGTTTTTTTTGGTTCTACCACTGGTTGAAATGGTCTAGGACTCTTTCTCTCTGTTACAGCTGAACGCTAGTCTTTGAGGTATAATCTGTTATTTGAGACTAGACTGTAGACCAGTATTTTCTGTCTTGGCCTATTCCTCCTGTTTTTTTTCTTCTGTTCTGTGTCAGGGATTGGAAGAATGGCAGTAATAGTTTATAGTATCTGAGGGCCCACACTATAAGAATCCTTTCTAGCAGGAATAGAGGGTTGACTTCATGCTGTTTTGAATTGTCAATGTGATAAGAAAAAGCAATGGAATAAAAGAGAGAATTTAGTTTTTTGAGTTTAAATAGAAAAAAATTGTAGGATTATTTGACTTGGTCCAAGTTTTTCCTAAGCCAAACTTAAAGAATGTATGTTTTCTGAATAATGCCCCTGCTTTTTTTTTTTTTTTTTAGGATCGAGGAGTAAAAGAAGATGAACTGCAGAGCATATTAAATTACTTATTAACAATGCATGAGGTACATTTCTGTAATTACCTATCTTTTACTGTAACCAATTGTACCAGCTTTATGGGAAGCCTGCCGTTGAGGTTAGTTTGTAGAATAACATTGATGCTTGTCGTACAGGATGAAAATATTCATGATGTGCTGCAGCTGCTAGTGGCACTAATGTCCGAACATCCAGCATCCATGATACCTGCCTTTGATCAGAGAAATGGGATACGGTAAGACAGTGAAGTGAGAAAATATCTTAAAAGTAGTTCCAGTATCATCACTCTCCAGATGGCTTCTTTTTCACATAAATATCACACTTGCTGATCTTTCAAACTACAATTTTATTAACTTAGGCTATATTTTTTTGTCAAAAACAGAGCGGTTTTGATAGCTTGGAGGAAAAAAAATTCCGCTTAAGGTTATTATTATGATATTTGAAGGTAATGCACTGTTGTACTTGCTTCTCAATCTCAAATAGAATATGTAATTAACAAGATGCATCAAAAAGCCAAGTATCTATCTCTGAATAATTTTGAATATTCTGTCTTTGGATGTTTAGCATAATCTGGAGGGAAGAAGAAGAAAGCAAGAGAAATCATGACCTAACCTCTCAATTTCTCTCTGAAAAGATTAAAAAAGCTATCTGTGGAATTCATGTTTGTCTCTTTGACAGTAAAGTTAATAATTGATAATTCCCAGAGAAGCAGTATTTTTGTTGTTTTCTTATGCCCAATTTGGTAATACAATTTTTTTCAGAGATTAATAATTTTCATGTTAATAATTTAATATTTACTATAGAATTTTATTTTGTGCTGTTCTGAAAATGATTTGGAAAATGCAAGGAACTTGTAAAACAGGGGGGGGGAAAAACATCTACTACCTGATAAATTCAAGCTTTGTTTTGCCAAAATACTAAGATCTTCATACAAATACTTGTATTTAAAACTGTTTGAATGACAATGCTAGTTGAAGGGAAGACTCATTGTACTCACGGTTAGGCTTTTGTTTTCTGCCTTTAGTTGTCTGTATTCAGACAGGATTCTATTCCTTACACCTTTCGAAGAAGGGTAAGATTGATCTAGAGGATTTAAGACATCTTTATGTAACATTTGTGGTACCAATATTAAAATTATTTGATGGTACAGTCTCTGTATTTAAACGTCTGTGTTGAAAAAGTGGAGAGAATGCACAGAATTGCAACATCTAGGTGTTCAAAAAAATGCCTTACATAAAATTAGGGGTTCGTCTGCTTAGGTAATCAGAGGACAAAAGCCTCAGAGGTCATTTGATAATGGCATAAGTCCTTTCAAAAGAGGAAGATATTGTCTATTAAAGTGCTCTTTAGTGGAGAAAGGCTAAAAAGAATGGCTAAAAGCTGAAGCTCAGCTAATTAAAATGGAAACTAAAATATAAATTTAAAAATTTATTGAAGAACAGTCCATGGAAAGAGTATTATTTTCTGTCTCTTGGCATCTTCAAATCAAGACTGGTTTCCTTTCTGAAAGACTGTAGAATTTGTGGTTAAACTAATCATATTCATTAAATAAGTAATAAATTAAATTAGTTAAATTTTGAGGCCTTTTTTATCCAGGATTTAAAAACGTGGGGTGTATTTTTTTTCTACTTCAAATTTTGATGCAATGAGGATGCGGCTTCATAGGTGTATATGGGATTTTGTGTACCATATTGCCGTAGTTTACTTTTAACAAATGAGATTTCAGTATAAACCACCTGTCATTAAATGTAGGCACCCTACCCTGTATAGAAAGGATAGTGAGCAGGGTTTTTAAGAATGAAAGGAGATTTTCAGTAGCATCCAGGTGCTCCCAGAAACTCCAAGAAACACATCTTATGTGCTCTAATCTGCTTCTCTTGTCTTAAGCTACAACTGCTCAGGCTGTCTTTTATTTGATTGTTCCAAGGTAGAAGTACGAGAGAAGGTTGTCACTTTCTGTTATAAAACATTGAGCTGAACCAAAAGACATCATGTCTCTAACCTAAAGAATTCATAATCAAACTCTTATGCTGTGCTTGGTGCTTTCAGTATATCCTTCCATTTTGTGTAAATTGCTATTTTTAGTTTTATTTATTAAGAAATATCCCTGTTCGGTGAAATACAATCTATATATGTGATGTTTAGTAATAAACTGAAAAAACTTGTTGAATTTGTTTTTCTTTTTTAGAGTAATTTATAAATTATTGGCTTCCAAAAGTGAGAGTATATGGGTGCAAGCTTTGAAGGTCCTTGGATATTTTCTTAAACATTTGGGTCATAAGTAAGTACAGTTTTAAAATTGTTATGGTGGTCTATTTAAGTTCACAATTCTTCTTGTCTTTTTGTCATGATTACTGTATATTCTTTGACAGTCTTTAGAAATTACTTAAAATAAAATTGTTAGGTTTGCTGATTAATAATTTGCACCTTTATACATTGGGATAAAATTAATTTTCCAGTTAACTTGTTACTACTATGATGTTTGAAAACATAAAGTGATTGCCAAATATGTGATATGCTGAAATTCAAGTCTTAAAACAGTTGAAAAACATTTTCCAAAAATACCTTTTATAAATGTATATTGTACGTTCAGCTAAGGATAATAGGAAACATATGAGTGTCATCAAAAATTTGTTGCTGGAATTTTCAGTGTCATTGCAATAAAAGTTTCAGGGCAGTACTTTTAAAAATAGCTTTAAAATTATGGGAAAAAGGAAATAGAAGAATATGTTATTCACATGGGAAAGTTTTGGAAGGAAAAGCAAACAGACTAAGTAAATGATCATAAAAATAGGAGGTAAGGACATACCTCTATGCAAGAAATACTCACATTTTAAAGGAACTGGTGTCACGAAATAGACACACTTAGTCTCATCTTCCATAGTTTGGTGTCAAGAAAGAATTAAACAGCATGCAGCACTGTGTCATCTGCTGCTGCTCACTTTTCCCCTTCTATGTGTTGTGCTTAACTGTCTGCCAGGGTTAACCCACAACATTATTCCAGTGGAGACTGTGCAGTATGAAAATTAACCCTGTGCTTCACAAGAGACTTCATCATGTAAAACCTCCTTAGAAGGGAAAGGAGCTATGAGTCCAGCCAGAGTGCGGTATTGCTAGACATGCTTTTCTCAGTAAGATCAATAAAGTATGACTGTATAATTGAGAGACAGTTAGCTGAGAATATGCTCCCAAATGGGACTTTTCTTTTAGGATCCAGCAAGCCAAATAGTGTTCTGGGAATTAATAAAGCAAATTGATAGTCCACTCAAGAATCTCCAAGGGCTTTTCAGACATTACTTACCTAAAATTGTTCATAGGAGTTGGATTAAGTAAGATACACCAGATGAAGGTTTGACTTGTGCAGAAGCCTCGTTGTGTCCAAATAAGTACATTTGTTTAAAATATTTATTGCTTATCCAGTAAACGAAGTAGCAAACTCTGTCAGTGGAACATTACAGAAAAAGAAAAGTGAGATCTTTCAGAAGCTGAAATTTCACTTCCCAGTCCTTAGCATCTACCTGTAATTATGGATGTATCAGTGTAGTTTCCATTATTGAGTGAAAGTATGTACTTAGCACAAAATCAAATAACTTTATTTTTCATGTAATTGAAGTAATTGAAATCCACTTCAATATTGTGTGTAACTTTCAAAGGTTTTTTTAAGTTTTCAGACATCTGAACATCTGTAAATGTTCCCATTTTATGTAGCTTTCAGCAAGTAAAAATGCCCCCGACATTTTCATATCATACAGCTAGCGCTTGTGAGGTGTGCCTATTTGTGCACATACATATGTGTGCATACTCATGATTTTATAAAATTGTAGTCAACTGCAGGAAATTCTAAGCGATTATAAAATTATAAACTACATAAAATTATAAAGCACTTAAATTTCTGTTTCACCGTACAGGAAACAGGCATTGCATTTTAATACACTAAAGCAGAATTGATCCTAGCTATAAAATTCACTTCAATCACTTGGAATTTCATAACTTTTCAGGATTTTATTTCCTTTGCATTGTAACATATGTTATTCCAGGATTTAATTATTTTGGCTGCATGAGAGATTGCTATATAAAGAGAACGGCTGTACTGATAAATCTGTGTGTGTTAGTATTTATGTTGGAATATCTGAGGGTGGATTGTCCTGAGTCCTTGAGAGAGTGACAAAAGATATGTTCTGTAGTGATCACATTTTAGCCAGCCTGTGAACATCTTGAACTCTCTCAGCCTGAGTAAGATAGAAAGGGATTCCTTTGTCTTTTTCCACTGTGAAAATCATGGAGGGTGAGAATGGTGTGTCATTTGTTTTATACGAAGCCCATCCCAAATACAGCATTGCGTTCTGAGAACCTTTGTGTATTTCTACAATTGCATTCATATTGGGAAAAATCTTAAATGACATTTAATTCATAATATTTACAGAATAAGAAGTTTTAGAACTTTTTAGTGCAACATCAAGATATTTGGCTTTTGGGTTTTTTGCATTTACTTAAAGTGTTGAACATGCTTTGCATTTTCCTAATACTTTTATTTTCTCTTCCAGGCGAAAGGTTGAAATCATGCATACTCACAGTCTTTTCACTCTTCTTGGAGAAAGGTTGATGCTGCATACAAATACAGTGACCGTTACAACATATAACACGCTTTATGAGGTACAAATTATTAAACATAGAGATTGTCATCTCTATTGTAAAAATTATGACTTAATTATATTGTGACTCTGTGCTTTACAGTATCCTGATTCTCAAGACTTTTGAGAAAATTTTAGATAGAAATTTAAAGAAAGGATTTCTTGGTTCAGAATGTATTTTGCCATGCTTGGGATATTTTTATTAACAATGTCATCATTTTTACGTAGTCTCTATAAAACTTTCCACTTATAGCATTACAAAAGGTGATGGAAAAGATCCTGCTATTTAAGGTGTTCATCATTTTACACAAAAAAAAAAGTTACTGCAGACCTGCAATTGCTCTTACTCCTCCATTGCAATGGAAAGTGCTGGAGCCAGAGAGATCCCTTTTTTCTCTTTCTTTTTTTTTTCTTAAAAGTGCTGTTCTTCTTTTTTAACTAGTAATACTGATAGCATGCCAAAATGATAACTAAACACA